>PNEQ01126176.1:0-14313 GCA_003012365.1 Medauroidea extradentata
GAAAAATTATTAGTTATAGTCAGTTCGAGTTTTTTCTTGGTATACGCATTTATATTACAGTTCTGTTAGTATTTGCCGCTAGAACCAAGTCTATTCTTTACATAAAAAAATTCACAAATATCTGCGATTACAAAGTTATTCATAAAATGTAGTTTTAAAGTCCTCAAAACACCGGAATATCTGAACCGCGCCCTTAACTCCTCCGAAATGTGATTGACCCAGGTGATTGCGTGGTATAACTTCACGTATCACTTTATCTTAAAAGCTTGACATAGACAAGTTTTTCGTTATGTGACAGTGAATGTAAGTATAAAGTGGCGCGATTGTGATAGGACCAGTTCAAATGTGCTTGTCAAGGTTTTTCCTGCTTACGTGAAAGTTAAAGCAAAGTGAACGTGAAGGCATCATAATCCCGTCGTAACTCTGCTCAACGCAATGTCATCACAGCAGTTGAAGCAGGGCCAAGTGCTATTTGAAGAGGGGAACAGGAATCTGCTGCATCGTCTCGAGAAGGAGATAAGGCTTTGTCACGCTAGCGACGTGGGCAGGCGAGTAGTATTGCATCACAGCGTGGAGGGCAGGAAGCATTTGTCGCAGCGTATGATAATATATGGCGACATTCGTGTAGCTTACACTACATAGCACAAATAAAACACTAAATTGCAGTGCATATGACGATTTATGTACAGTGTGGTAATAAAAATAAAAAGCATAGTAATCGTAAACGACGTTATTCTGAATCAGCTACTACTTAAATTGAAACATAGGTACTCAAACATTAGCAGCGTTAATCCGAAACGACGTAGATTGTTACGACTTAAATCGGGGACTTGCTGTACTTGCAGAAAAAAAATTCAGAACCTTTACATAGATACCATATCATAATAAGTAACTAAAGTATTCAAGTTTATGGTGTGCACAACTGAATAAATACTGTATTTCGTTGTAATCTTCATTTCAGAATCACTTAATCTCATTAATAATTAAAATTATCCAGTTAATTTATGTGGTAAAATGGTTTTCAGTAATTTTATCATTGTATTGCAACGTTTTTGTTTCTTGTTTACAATACATCACCGCACCAGAGATGTTATCCGAAGTAAAAATGACGGCACTGAAACTTGTTACGGTATTAATCGATTATGATTAGTACCTGTAAATACCGTTAAAACTGTGAGCAGCAGCACTGAGAACACGTCCAGAGCATCAGTACTTACATAGTCGGCCATATTGTGTATAGCGTATCTATGATGTTGCTAAATGAAAACAACGCAATGGAAAAAAAGTGGCTGCTGTAATGCAAAACACTCGTTTCCTCATAGATAGATACTATATTAAAATTTGAATTGATATATTTTAGTGTACTTTTTAATGCGTTTAATATAGCAGGATGTCTACTAGGTCATTAAAGTCACAAATTGGGAAAAAGGTCACAAAAGTCCCACAACAGTCACTAATTTGAAGTATATTTTGGTATAAGTCACGAAAATTATTTTCGGGTGTTTTATTCTTGTCGAATCATTTATCAAACGTGCATGTTTACACTACTAGTATTTCTCGTGCACTGTGCAAGTAAAATATATAATTAGTTTGTATATTAGTTATCATAGTCGTCCTCATAAAGACAACTTAAATTTAGGTATATATTGATTACGCATTTTAAAATTGGACATGCTCGTGCTATCAGCAATTGGAGGAAACATAATGAAAATTGTCGGTCGTGTTGCACTTGTTAAAAAAATTGTTAATTCATTCTGTTTAAACCATTTTTCAAGAAAAAGTCACCAAAAAGTCACTAAATTTTACATTTACAATTTGGTAGACATCCTGTATAGTGAGAATATAATGGATGGCAAGAAAAGTGATATGTGGCTGTATTTCACTGCAAGTCCACGGGATAATTCCAAAGCTGTGTGCACGTTTTGCAATGCATATAGTTCACGTGGTGAGGTGCATAAAAGGAATTTCAAAACCTCAGATATGAAAAATCACTTGAATGCTGTGCACAGTCACGAAGTTAAGCTACTTAACCTCAAACTCGTCCGTGAGTCAATTGTGTACTAGTACTTTTGTGTTCGTTTTTTTCATTGGTTAAATAAAACAAAAAATTAAATTACTTAAAAAATTTTTAATTTTATAATTATGTTTGGTATCAGTATTGAGTATCTGCCGTACCCGCGTGCTCAGTATCTGAGAAAGTTGGCATTGGCCCATTCCTAGCTAAAATCCTAATTTTTTCGTTTGTCCTTATCCACGTTCCTGTTTAAAGTGTTCCTCAGTGTTTACACAGTACGAGGGTTAAAACTTGTCTGATGATGGACAGAAGTTTACTAGCCTTTACACAAGTACTTTTAAACTGTTTGTTACAAAGGGTCGGATAAAAAAAGGCAAGCTTGCTGCTGTCACTGAATGTTATCTTACGGTGTAGGTATCTTTGGGTAGAGGGGGGGGGGGACATGCTGGAAGCGGCTGGCACAGCAGAGCATGAGAGAGGGAACGTTGTTCAGGCACACACGTACGAGGCGAGGGCTGACAGGCAGCAAACGACCTTGGCAAAGAAAGCCATCCCCCCCCCCCCAACTCCTGGCTCACCTACACCCTCTCTGCCTTCACACACTCAACCAGTGTGAATGTTATCTCTTTTATATGTTGCCAGCCATGTTTCCGTTCTTCCCCCGCCTTCCTTAATCATCCCATCATAGCGTCAATTGTGCTGTTTCACCGGCTCGCTACACTCATCCTCCCGTGTGTTTTTTTTTTTTATACATACTAGCAAGGCACTAAAAAAATTTCCCCCTGTAAATTGTTGCAAAAATCATGGTGCGCACTATACACGAGTATATACAGTAAGAGTATGTTTCAGCCACCAATAGAATTGAATAAACGTATTGATTGCGTAGAGAATTTTTGCATGCCAGTCCGTGGCCCCAGAATCTGCAATAGGTACTGAGCAATCCGGAGTATTTCCGAAGTGATGCGATTGCTACTGTTTTTATGTATCACGAAGCGTATTGTCGCACCTAGCTGCTACTTCTGCATTTTTGCTGACTGCCAGAGTAGTGGCCATCCAACAGAACTAGCCCGGCAAGTCCCAGAACGTGACTTCTGTAAACAATTGATGATAAAGTGCTCTCAGCTCATTGCATGTGGCTGTTATCAAGGATGAATATGGCATCTGCAAGAATTCTGTTTATGGTATAGAAAAAAAAAAAAAAATTCAGTGCAATTTTCTACGTTACACTTTTCTTCACAAAAGAAGACAGGCAATTAAATAGTAGGGCATTTGACTATACATGTCAGTGCAAGCAATACTTAAAATAAACATTTTGTGCACAGTTTTATTGTTCTTATGTAACAAGAGACCTGACAAAAAATTTTTTTAATGTAGAACTTGTGTATGTATACAATTTTTATTTATGGGCTTTCTTTTGTAGATAAGTTACCCAATGAATTTTCTCATTTTAAAAATGTTTTTTCATATATTTTATGTCTCTTTTAATATAACAGCAGCATATTAAACACTGTAATTTTACTTTCAATTTGTCACAGTCTTAACACATGCATCATTGCTTCGTAACGTTGTTACTTAATGCTTCCTACGCTGTCTTTGGCTGAAACTGATAACTTTTCACCATTGTTAACTGTTGCAGTTACTTTTGCCACATAAATGTACGTATTTTATTTAAACTCAATTCAACACAATTATTGCTGCTTTTACTTTGCGAGATGGCGTAGGAACAACGTAGCATATTAAGTTCAAACTATAATTTCAAAGAAAAACAAAACATCTATATTATTGCATGGCAAGGCTATCTGCATGTGTGTAGATGAGACAGTGACCTTGGCAGTTTCCTGCTGGCTGTCTTATCACTTCTCTCTCTGCCTTTCCAGTACAACCACTTTTTCCATTTTACTTCCGCCAGACTTCTTGCTTTAGCACATGATGTTGCCACCCTTCTGTTGCTATGTATACTGTGAGACTTCACATGCCATTAAATTCGTTTAATACAATGACTCTGAATTACCTACATGTAATTCACTATTAACTTGATTGAACGACCGTGTTGAATACGTAACAATGAGGGTATACATCTTCAGAGAAAATTATTTCTTTGGCATTCACTTCACTGTGAATGGACTATATTTGTATTGCTAACATGCCCTGCCATGCTGCTAACTTTCAAATGTCTTGTTTATTATGATGTTCTAGACTGGACTGTACTAATTTTGCCTTTAAGAATTTTATTTTTTATTTTAAAAGTGATTTTAAGAAATCAGAAGTTCATAAATCCCAGACACCCGCACCGCAGATCTGTGAGAGTTTACTGTACCATAAAATATGGCATGCAGGTTTAGTAGTTTACAGTATTTCCCACATTTTATCTGTCTAGTGTTACTGTATATAGATAATATCTTCCTGCAAGACTGTAAAAGATAGTGATCAGTTAATTTCAACCATTAGTGTTTATTAGTTATGTGCAAATAATATGCAGATTTAAAAATCTGCCATACGAAACACAAAATTTGCCTAATTAGCATCAGCAATGCAATCTATACATCAGCACAAATAATTTAATTCATATAAATTTGTAGAAATAGCTATAAGTTTAATAAAAGCCAGAAAAATATTTAGCATTAAAAACCAAACACTGCAGTAACTATCCTTTAATATTGTTTTCCGTTAAGCACATGTTGCTGTAAGGTACTAACATGCCACATACTAAATCAAGACTGGTAAAAAGTGTAGGTCACACAAGATAACGCTCCTACCTCAAATAGTTTTAAGTCTTAGTGAGTTATGGTTTCTGTGTCTGAGTATGATGTACGCTTAAGAGTGCAATGCCACACTCTGAAGACCAGAAGAATGTAACACAAGACACATTTACTGGTATAGTTCTAATGCTCATTAGAAGTTGGCCAGCTTTGTGACAATTAGCACACGGACTGTCTGGTCAAAGGAACAGCATACTGCGAGCCCCAGTTTGTCTGGACTCCAATCGAAGCCACACACTGGCTGCTTGGTGAGGCTTACATTCTGCAGTAACTCCAGGGAGCCAGCTACTCCCCCCTCTACGCCATCTGCTTCTTCTCGAGTTCTCTTACTGGGGTAGCAGCTGCAACATACACATCACCAGTAATATGATGAACTCTCAGCTAAACTTTATTATGTCATCTGATGTCTGCTGCATTACAAGATACAGACCTGCCAACTTTTACGGATTGTCCGTAATTTGTACGGAAATCTCAAGATATTACGGTTTTACAGACGTATCTAAAAATGTTATGGATTTTCTGTGTGCCGGCGAAATCGCACAATTTTCCAATGCCGTGCTACCTTGAGTACCTTGAATATTGTATTTATGGTACGTGTATCGTACTTTATACTGAGTTATTGTGTTGTAAATAACGAAGAAAGCAGATGATACCGTACTTTCGGGAATAATTGTACTACATCTGTAGCCGTTGTACCATATTATTTGTCTCTCGATTATAACTCAAACTGCAGAGTCGAGCCGGTCAGGTCAAATCTTGTCGTTTTCAAAATGGCGGTGGTTGTGGCTCGTCTGTTTACAATGTGTTGTGGTAAACATTTTTTTGGATTCTGTGAAGCTAATTTGCCTTTCATATTGACTATTTGTGCGTACTAATTAAAAAAACATAGCTCGGGAAAATGTGAAGAAAACGAAATCATAAGAAAGTTTTATCTCGTCGCGTATGAGTATCCCGGCAACGTTCGGTATGGAAACAATTATTTTAGGCCGTTTACAAACTTTTAATTAATTATTTTGACTGTAGATTTGAGGTCAGGTGCTTCCTATATCAACAGTTGCGTATTTAGTGTTCGCAAAACGTAGGAATATAAATAAAATTTAAGACGTGAAAATATAACCTCATAGGCACTGCTGTGCAGTGCTGTGTTTACCCAGCGTGTTGTGTTCACACAATCGTCAGAAAACACAAAACTGTGCGGTATTGGAAATTGATTAACAATCAGGTAATATTAAAATGGCCTTCTGAGTGGAAAAATAAAGTTAAAACTAATCTAAAACACTTAACCAACTACATAGGTTTGTGTAAATGTTTCAATAAATATTTAGAGTTGTATTTGTATTTTATTCTGATACAACAAAGTACTATAACATTCAGTAGTTTATTTCCCTATTAATTTTCTGTGTTTCATGATGTAAGCTGTGGTGGCAAATAATTTCATAGTATATTTAAAATATTTGTGTGTTCAGTTTTAATGTACAATAAGTAGCTTTGTAGGCCAATATTATTAATACAATTATTTTTTAATAGCAGTTAATCATACACAGCACTTGAAATGCCGTGTTTGATTTACGTCAAATTTTAAATATTTTGAAAATCTTACTGATAGGAATCTTTGGAAGTTGGCAGGTCTGAAGATAATTTCTTATTCTCTCAGTTTTGTGTGGAATAATCTGACAACCATATTTTTCTACCATGCCTGACGAATACAGTTTGAATAAACACAACACTAATAAAATAACTCTAGTGTTAGTACTTTTCCCCATCATTGCTGCTTCATCATATTCAGGTCAGATATCCTCTGAGCTGGGTCACATCCCCAGTTAATGGGCTAGCACTATGTGAAATTTGACTAAGAATCATCACAATAAGTGCTGCGTCTGTGATCACCTAGTTTGTGGATGGCCTTTCAGATGATTTTGTAACATAAAGGGGGAGGAACTGATAAATGTAAAGACCATAGACAAGAGTGCATAGAAACAGGATTGGTGTAACTCGTGGGGTTCTAAAGATTGTTCCCAGTATGAGATGGAACTCCAATCAAAACCAAATCCATGGGGTGGTTGACCCACACTGCTAAAAGATGTCATCCACGTACCCCTCTCCCAGGGAAAAATGCCATGTTGCCACAAAAATAAAACATTCCAAGTTGAATGCACGTTAAGGGCCATTTCTGAATTTATGTTTAAAGTCTTCCTTATCTAATCACATGATTAGTTTAACCATAATAATTAAGTGGTGATTGAAACTGAACAGTTTCTCACTGCACGTTAATTATACGGTTAGCTAAGCTTCCATTAAGGTAAATTTGTGATTCGCTGCACTGAAGCGTTTCGTTTTTTTATTTTGTGGTGCTTGTTAGCAAGCAGTTAAGTTTGTGTCATCAACAAAAATAAGCTGTTGCATGTTGAAAATTTTGTTTGTTCAGAAACAAATTTATTTATTTTTCTAGCAGAAAAGTATATGTGCATCATAGAAGCTGCAGAGGAGGTACATTATACAATGTTAAGTTTATGTAAGTTTTGTTTTGATACACCTATCCCAAATCTTTGATATCATAGCACACATTCTTTTGTGGCCAGGAATGTTTTGTTAAATTATGCTTAAAAAAGAACATCACTTCAAGGGACATGTGTGAAACTAATGATGTACACGTTATGTCTACTCTTTCCCCTTGAATCAACTTTTTGTTTTGCCATGAACGTTTTAGTTAGTGCATTATTCCTCTGGCATCCAACCAAATTGTGTGCAACATAAATAACGAACAGAAAGAAAAAAGTTTCATAAAATAACTTTGATACATTATCACTACTGAAACCACCCTTTTAGAACAAATGAAAAGCAGAAACTAGACTTTGCAAGCAGACCTGTGTATATAAGCGCACTGACTGGTAACATATGTTGGAGGCAGGTAAGATGTGTGTGACATAGGAAAAGAAGGGAGACAGGAAACACGTACACAAATTTCTCCTTGTTTCTGTGCAAGTGTTGAAAGGTTGGTGTCAGAGAGGGGAGGAGAAGGTTGTTTGGTAGCATACGTGATGCCCCCAAGATACTGATCCCCTTCGCTGTCAGCATAACTTTGGCCTTGAGCTAAAAATTCTCCAGCTGGCCATTGAACACAGGTGAAGAAGAGAGAGGCAGCCAAATAGAAAGATACTACCCTTCAACAAGTGTCGACTGTGGAGGATAGATTCTTATCTCCCTAATGTTTGTCTCACAGCCTTGACCTCATCCAAACCCCTTCAGCACCTTGTAAACATTTTGTCTGGTATACTGTACTCTGATGCAAAACAAATTAATCACCCAAAGCTACATAATAACCATTTGAGGCATTGAATCTTAAGGTTATAAGTAATTGGTTGATGAGTGGCACATGATTCTTGAAAACCAACCGGGTAGGTGGCGCAACAGTAACATATTGGACTTGCTTTCGGGAGGATCTGGGTTCGATCCCTGGCTTCAGCCATCCTGATTTTGGTTTTTCATTGTTTCCTGAAATCACTCCAAGCAAATGCTGGGATGGTTCCTTTAACAAAGGCCATGGCATACTCCTCTCCCAGCTCCTGTCATTGTACTAAGTTGTGTGTCACCATCTCTAATGACCTTGCTGTCAACGAGATGTAAAACCCACTTACCTTACATTGAAAACCAAAACATTCATGCAGAATATACCAACGTACATTTGTAACATATACATAACTAAGGGTGTGCGAATATTCAAAATTTCGAATATTTTTCAAATATTAAATCTGTACTATTCATACTCGAAAAACGAATACCAGATTCCCAAATTTCGAAGTATTCTAGCAATTTCGAATAGTGAATTTTAAACAATTTCTTAAAATATAATCTGAGCGGAAAAAGACTATTTCTACTTACAAGTATAACATAATTTAACGGATTTTCCCGTTTTCACAGACAATTTAGAGGTTAAAATAAATATATGGGAAAGAACTGACGTGCATGTATAATTTACACATACATATTTACGTATTCACGTGAAGCGTATTCTTGGCCATAAATATACTCAGAGGTGCCAACCATTTACCAAAGCTTTCAGTAGTAATTTTCCGAAAAATCTGTATTTTTCGTAAGTTTTCCGGAGTGAACGTATTATCTTAACCCCTTGCTACATTGACTGTAAAGTAGCCATATACAAATAACCGTAACTGCACCATAAGAAATTGACAGGTTTCTATCCCTTTTACGGCGGCTAAGCAGCAGTACGACGTGTTGTAGCATGCGACACTCAAAAGTGTGTGTTCAATTTTTACAGTTATTTCTTAGGGCGATTCTAGCATGGCCTTTAAATGTGTAGGTAGGCCTATACACAATCACATTACCTGTTCGTCGGTAACTTCGGCATTTGTTGGATCTACAGCGTAACTTAATTAAAATATATTTTATCCTCGAAATTTCTAACTTCGAAAATGCTTGTCGTGTTTTTAACGTAAATTTGTATTGGCTGCGGCATTTTTGCCACAACACTGAAGTCACAATTGCACGATTCACAAAACATGTGTTGTTGAGATACACTTTAAGCACTTAAACGTGTCCACAACTGTGAATATTCTGAACAATATTTCTCAACAATCATCTGTTTCAAACTCATACTTGAATTTTAACATTCACATCAACATACTTTCGTTAAACTACGACAACACGGATAAGTTTCCAATATGGCAGATCAGCGGAAGAAGCAACAATATCCACACACGACTCGATTCGATTGCATCAGTCAACACAACTAATAGATAAGTCGGAAGTCTGCGGTCTCACCCGAAGCAAAATTAACAATTATGTCTTTGAATATTTTATGCAATGGGAGTGTATGAAGTTGTTTACAATATTGGACGTACGCCATTGCCATACAATTTTCTTCCCAGAAATCCACACAAGAGAAGAGGGAAAATTACAATTAAACAAACGATAGAAACAAGTAAGCCAGGACTGGTTTGCTCTAGTCACCACATATGTAAAAATAAACCATGGAAATTCAACAAGGAATTAAGTCAGGCCGCAAGAGTAAAAAATTAATCAATTAATTAAAATAAATTGAACTTCCCAAAACGATTGATCAAATAAATAGGCCAACACTGGTTTGGCTCTAGTCAGCACATGTGTAAATGAAATAATAAAATTCCAGCAGGAATAAGTCAAGTCGCAAGATAAGATAAAATCAAAAACCAAATAAAAATGAAAAAAATTGAACATCAGAAACAGAATGAACTCAGGACACCTGATAAAATAAGTAAGCCAAGACTGGTTTGGCTTTAATCCGCACATATATAAATAAAACATGATATTCCAACAGGAATTGAGTCAAATTGTCAACAGTAAAATAAAAATAAATAGAACATCCAGAACGAATGAACTCAGGACCCCACGATAGAACAGCACAGTGACAAAATTCGACGAGTTCAACAAAATACAAAGAACGACGAAGAAAACAAATTACCAAAAACAACAACCAAAACATATATTAACAACGACGAGTCACAGACACAAGTTTGCACAGCACAACGATGAAGACCCACGAAACACAGTAGATTTCTGGCGACGACCCTCTGCAGACAAAACAAACTGCTTAAAAAAGGTGTCAGAACTATCCAAAGTTTGTGTGGAGTTCTTTGCAAGGGATGAACCAAGCAGTGAATAAAGTGTCTGAAGAGAATACACATCACAAAACAGTGTGTGACTACGAGCAGAATCCAGAAGACAAGGAATAAAAATACGAAACACAAGGATAAACGCAATTACAGATTCACCATCTTGAGGTTTGCTTGAAAAACGTTCCACAAAGATATTTCTCTGCCAAGAGAGCATAAGACTTCTTGTATAACACTGAGTCACTATGTCTCTCTTACATACACTAGACCCCCGATTTTACGAATACTCACAGTTCCATTCATCACATTTGTAAAATCACTACTTACGTAAAATTGATTGAGGGGGTTGTTTTTCGCCCCACTAATCATCAAATTTTAAAACTGCATTTCTTTTTTTGTTAGTTGGACTCCGATTTTCGTAGCATTTTGCAAGAAAATAATTGTAATAGTAAAGAGCACAGAGAGCCTTTCTTGCAAACTCATAGTCCAACTTCAGTAGCATTTAACGGAAAAATTAGGCGAGTGATGGTTGAAAATAAGTTTCATCAATATAATTACATCAATCAAAATCACACCTCTCAACGGTAAATAAGATGTAGCCTTGTCTCAAAAAAATGAAAAAATCTAGAACTGAGCACTTTCTCGCAAGTGCATAGTCTGACTTCCGTAGCATTTAACGTAAAATTAAGGCATGTGAGAATTGAAATATAAATTTTTATCAATAGACAGATATATTTCAATTAAAAGCACACCTCGGAACCTTTGTCCTAAAAATGAGAAAACCAAGCTCCCGAGTGCCTTCTCATGAGTGCAATGTCTATTGTACGTCATCGTCTTCTTTTTCTTCTACTTCATCTTCTTCAATCCTGAAAGGGAGCAGATATCGCAAAACCGTTTCATAGAAATATTAGAAATAGTTTGAACTGTGTAGCCGAATTTTTTCAAAAATGTTAAGTTTTTATAATTTTGATTACTTATTGACTTTAAGAAAATTTAACTGAGTTGATAATCAGTCAAAATTATAGAAACTTATGTTTTGGAAAAATTATACTACATTTGTTCTATTTACAACATTTCTATGTAACCGTTTTGCGATATCTGCTCTTTTTCAGGACTTAAAAAATTAAACTTGCAAAACAGCATAAATAGAAACCCGTGGCCTTAATATTGTCACCCGCCGCGTAATAACTGCAACTCAACGACTCTTGTTTACTGTATGAATTTTTTAAACCATTTTCAATGTAATGTACTATAATCTTATCACAGAATTCTGTTATCTTTTTAAGGTTCCTGAGTGTGCATTCATAAAATCGCTACCCCTCCGTTATATCTAGGGTTCATAAACTCTGGGATCTAGTGTACACACAACATTCAACGAAAGGATACTTACTATTTCCAGAGGCAGACAGAACCTGCACCCCCGCATGTCACAAACAGGTCCCTGTTTTGGGGCAGGTGACGTCCTGCCCACACTGTTGAGTCGTGAGCCTGTGAAAAGCATCCCTTCCTCTGTATTAAAACTGTCCTTTTAAATACATAAGCTGAACTGTCAAATAAAAAAGAATAAAAAAACACCATAAATGTGTAATGTCTAGGCTCACTTGTTTTTCGTGATGCACAAAATTGTGTAATTTTGATGAAATTTTCCAACTTTCTTTTAAATTGTAAAACATTTCTGCAAAATAAATTAAAAATGTTTGACGTGCTGCAATATAAAATTTCTTTGCTTCCAGAAATCCATTGAACATGAAAAGACACAATCAATTTTCAACCATCAACATGGGTTTTGAGAGTATCAATGTGGGGCATGGAGTCAAAGACAAGATGAGAAATGGCTGCTAGGATACAAATTATAATAATATTAATCCAGAAGTGCAAATAGAACATGTGTACATGGATGACACATTTTTTTACACAGTTGCACGGTCACTACGTTTTACTGGCCAAGCCAGCTTCCTCGGGCGGAAAATGGTGGCACACTGCAATTGGCAGACTATACACTATGATATACAACTAGTGGCAGAAGGATGAACCAGGGTGTGGCAGGAAGTTTGTAAATGTGCCAAGTAGTCTTATGTTGGGGGCTGGTGGACTTGGTAATGTACTGATGTTTTAGTTTGGATTTAGTGGCGTATTGATGTGCAAGTAGTTAAGATTTGATGATGAACTGATGTGCACGACAGAGAGATAAATAATACAATATAGTGACGCCGTGTCCGGTGAGAGTGAGGTAGGAAAGGAGCTGCGTCGGAATGCTCTGGGCGCCACCCGGTTAAGCGTGTAGCCGGGAACACGTGGCTCACTGATCTGCCACACACACTCAAGTATCGCACATCTGCCATTATCAACCAGCGCACACCTGCCACTGACACACTCTGCGAACACCTGCCGTGACCAGGTGCAACTCCACCTGGCCTGTGGCCTGGTACGACGACAATAGTAATACCATCCCACAATAATAATAACAATAATACAGTAGAACCCTGTTATAACGTTTTCAAGGGACCTGTGGAAAAAAGTGTTACATGCAGAAAAATGTTAAAAGCAGAAACCAATATTTTTACACCAATAAATGAATACTACACAAAAGTAACTTAAAATTTGATAATTTTGGAACAGTAAATGAGCCTATAATGAGATTAAATGAGGCTATAGTTACTGTGCTATCAGAAACATGATTAATACATACATTGTGTGCATAATAGAGGCTTTCCCACATGTTTTCTGTAGGTTCATGATCATCATCCTCAGGATTACAGTATTTAATATCACTGTCATATACACTTATGATACTTTCCCAGACATTAATTTGTTTTTACATATATTTTTAGTCTACAACTTAGTTATTTTATTTAAAATAATACACTTCAGAAAAATTTTACCAGTGTTTTGGTTAATGTCTGAGAAAAAAGTGATGTTATATGTAGGTAATGAAAATACCAGTGTTGTTATAAGCAGGAAATGAAAACATTATGCTTTATGGAAAAATGGTGGGACCAAATAAAAGTGATGTTATATGCAGGAAAATATTACATCCAGAATTTTATAGCAGGGTTCTACTGAAATAATAACAATAATTATTGTTGCATGCTGTGTTTCTGAGGGCGGGCTGTATGAGGCCTGTGTCGAAACACCTTGAGAGCTGGCCCATGACTCAAAGCCCGGGTGTCTCATAGTGGGAATCCCGCCGAAACTACGTCATAGATACCTGTCCCAACTGCGCTTTTACCCTGCGAAGCGGCGTACGTGACTCAAATCACTTGCTAAACATAATGAAATGTCTAATTTTAGACCCCTGTAATGCAGGGAAGACCCGACTGTTTGGCCAAGTATAAAAGTTCCAAATCGACAAATTCGGGACAGTTCGCTATTGGTCGTGCTAGAGGAAGGTGCTATGGTTGTGGAGATAGACTGGTGAAGACATCTTGGTGACGTCAGTGTCTACTGTGAGGCGGCTATCTTCGGAGCAGTGTTAGACAAACCAAGAGGACTGCTGCGGCGGGCTGACGGGCGAAGAAGGAGGTACGCGACGGGAGTCGAACCGAAGACCTCAAGAGTGAAGACAGCGGTGCACTCGGGGTGCTGCGCAACACACGACGATTCATCACCACGGCGGACTATTAAGGTTGTACACTGTCACTACTTGAAATACTGTTGATTGGATATATGACTGAATTTTATTGTGATTTGTACTGTTTAGTTAATTGATGGTAGACATTTTTTGTGCTTTAATTGTCAAAGTTAATTAACGTGTCTGTGACACAGTAGTAATTGTGTGCATAACTAATTGTGTTGTGAGAGTTATAGTTGATTACTGTTTTGTGTATTTCGTAGCTTTGTGAGCTATTAAATCCAGTACTTAATTTAATTCATATTTCTAATTATAAGACCTCTATCCCAAAAGAACTCATGGGAATTGCCCACAAATAAT
>PNEQ01126176.1:14413-34098 GCA_003012365.1 Medauroidea extradentata
GGGATAGAGGCATAAAGTAAATTCAATAATTAATCCTGCAAACTTAATCATTGCACATAATTACTATTTAATTAAATTGAGCCACTTTATAAATTTGGTTTAAATTTCAATTGTAAATGTGAATGTTTACTAGAAGCATGTCTGCGGAAATAGAAGCACTAAAGGCCCTCATTGAGGGAATGAGTGGCCAATTAAGTGGACAAATAAATTCAGTAAATGTAAATATAGATAAGAAAATAGAGAATGTTAGTAGCCTTGTTGACAGTGTAAATGAAAATGTAAATGTGCAAATTGAAAATGTAGATAAGAAAATAGATAGTGTAAATGAAAATGTTGATAAGAAAATAGATAGTGTAAATGAAAATGTTGATAAGAAAATAGAGAATGTTAGTAATCTTGTAGACAGTGTAAGTGAAAAGGTAGACAAAGTGAACGAAGTGGTGGACAGAAAAATAGACAATGTTAAAGAAATGGTGTACCAGGAAATAGAGGCTGTAAACGAGAAGGTAGGCAGCGTAAAGGAACAGATGGACTACGTGAAAAATAGCATGCAGCAACAAATTGATGAGCTGAGGAAGGAGTGTCAAGAACTTCTCCATGGTAGAGAGGGTGGCCATCTTGTTACCGGAAAAGACATGGTCATTGCTGGATCAATACCTCAAGGCGGCGAAGAGAAGACCACGAAGTTTGAACCAGGCTATAGTGTGATTCCCAACCAGGCAGAAAATGGGCTGCGACATGTTTCTGCATCGAACATTGGAAAAGGAATTTCTGTTAAGCCTGCTCCTTACGATGGTCAAACTCCATGGCGAGAATACCAAAACCAGTTCGAGATTGTGGCAACCATAAATGGTTGGTCTGACCAGCAACAAGCCTACAACCTTGCAGCTGTGCTGAGGGCACCTGCCCTCAGTATACTCCAGTCGCTTCCAGAACAACAACGTCTGGAATACTCGACATTAGTTACTGCCCTGGAGCTGCGTTTCGCAGACAAGTACTTACGACATGCCCACCATGCCCAACTAAGAAGCCGCACCCAGAGACCAGGAAAGCCACTGCAAGAATTGTGGCAGGACAATGTGCGACTCGCCCATTTGTCACTCGAGGGATGTCCAGAACAGGCACGGGATATCATAGCTGTCGGCTTCTTCGTCGATGCCATCGCCAATGTAGAGGTGCGCCAAGCAGTTCGCCTGGCAGCTCCAAGAACTATGCAGGATGCCCTGACCAGAGCACTGGAGGTCGAATCTGCAAGAGGGCCATCAACTCGGCGTGCTGTGCGGGTAAGTCGCACTGTCAGGCGACGAGAGAGACAACAACCTAGAGAACATCCTGAAGAGAATGGAAACCACAATAAATGCAATGAAGAACAAATTCACTCCGATTACACCCCGCCCTTGACCACAGAGGCAACCAAAGTGTTGGATGTGCGGGCGACGTGGACACCTGAGAGCCCAATGCAAGCAGCTGCAACAAAATAACATTGACCAGGTGCAACATGAGACTGCCAAATCGGCTGTGCCTTGTCAGCAACCAGAGGGACGACTGAAGTGTTGGACATGTGGACGACCCGGACATCTGCGAGCCCAGTGCACACAATGGCAACCTAATAACTGTGGTTATGAGACAGGACGACATCTTACAGAGGGAAGAACACTGATGGCGGAACATAAGGCCCCTGTATCTCATCGAGTACGCTCAGTAAAACAAGAGGGTAATGCAATCCTAGTGGAGGGCAGTCTGGATAATGTTTCTTGCCACATGGTTGTAGACACTGGATCAACAATTACTGTTGTCAGACCGGACATCTTAGGACCTTCTCCACAGAAAACACATGGCCATAAGTTCAGACAAAGCTTTCTGACGACCGTGACAGGTGAGACTACGCCAGTGAAGGAGAAGAGGAAGGTACAGTTGAAGTTGGGTGACCTCTACACTGAACACGAAGTGTACATAGCCGACATCGAATATGAGTGTTTACTGGGCCTGGATGTGTTGCGCAAGTTAGAGTGCTGTATAGATACTCGGTCGGGAGTACTAAGGGCTGGCAACCATGAACTGGCAATGATACCACGAAGCGAACTATCCTCGCCAACCAGCTGCCAGGCGGTCTGTTGCGAGACAGCTGTTTTGCCGGAATCCAGTGAGATTGTTATCCCCGCACAATGTCAAGGCAATTTGGTGCGGCGTGTTGCTCTGGTCGAACATAAGGAAAGAGAGCTCCGTCTCCCGAGCGACCTGAAGTTCGGATGACCGATGGAGGAAGACCAGATTGCATCCCCAGTGTATGCCAGCGAGTTACGTCGCCAGTTGGTTCATACCCACAACTTTGCCCGGCGACACCTTAGGATAAACACCGACAGGATAAAGACTCGCTACGATAGGAATGCACCAGATGAAACATTTCAAGAAGGTCAACTGGTGTGGTTGTACAACCCTCAGAGAAAGAAGGGGTATTGTCCCAAGCTGCAGAAGAATTGGGAAGGCCCTTATGAAATAGTGAAGAAGATCAATGATGTTGTATTTCGGATAGTTCGTTGAGGCTCTCGGGCGAGAGGACCTAAAGTTGTACAAATCGACAGATTAGCCCTCTATGATGGACCTGAGGCTGTTGTGTCTGTTCGGAACGAACAGACTTAAGGAGGGGGCAGTGTTGAATGCTGTGTTTCTGAGGGCGGGCTGTATGGGGCCTGTGTCTAAACACCTTGAGGGCTGGCCCATGACTCAAAGCCCGGGTGTCTCATAGTGGGAATCCTGCCGAAACTACGTCATAGATACCTGTCCCAACTGCGCTTTTACCCTGCGAAGCGGCGTACGTGACTCAAATCACATGCGAAACATAATGAAATGTCTAATTTTAGACCCCTGTAATGCGGGGAAGACCCGACAAATTCGGGACAGTTCGCTAATGGTCGTGCTAGAGGAAGGTGCTATGGTTGTGGAGATAGACTGGTGAAGACATCTTGGTGACGTCAGTGTCTACTGTGAGGCGGCAGGCGGCTATCTTCGGAGTAGTGTTGGACGAACCAAGAGGACTGCTGCGGCGGGCTGACGGGCGAGGAAGGAGGTACGCGACGGGAGTCGAACCGAAGACCTCAAGAGTGAAGACAGCGGTGCACTCGGGGTGCTGCGCAACACACGACGATTCATCACCACGGCGGACTATTAAGGTTGTACACTGTCACTACTAGAAATACTGTTGATTGGATATATGACTGAATTTTATTGTGATTTGTACTGTTTAGTTAATTGATGGTAGACATTTTTTGTGCTTTAATTGTCAAAGTTAATTAACGTGTCTGTGACACAGTAGTAATTGTGTGCATAACTAATTGTGTTGTGAGAGTTATAGTTGATTACTGTTTTGTGTATTTCGTAGCTTTGTGAGCTATTAAATCCAGTACTTAATTTAATTCATATTTCTAATTATAAGACCTCTATCCCAAAAGAACTCATGGGAATTGCCCACAAATAATGTTTATGTCTCAAACTTGTAACATTATTATTATTATATATTATTATTTAAATAGCCTGAATTATTCCTGAGACACAAATCCTGGGACATTACTTGTTACAACTTCATCAGAAACGTAAATTTTTTGTTTTTAATCCTTGCTGCCTTGTTATCCTAATAATTTCTAAATGCCATGACTGCTAGTTTTGCCCACCAAGTAAAGAAACTGCTACTAGAACATATTGCCATACTGTAACAAGAAGTTCTAGGTACCTTCAATCTCTTGCACTTGTCGTACTGGGTTTTCGCCCGATTGACTCACCTACATGCAGCCTCCCCAGGCCGGGATGTTTCTTCCCTATGCATCACCTGTGTCCTGACCTACTGTTGCAGACTTCTGCCACAACCCTTGTTTTGGGCGGAAGTCTTGCCACAACAATAGGGTGAGAGTTCAAGTTTACCTCTGCCAGCTCTGCGGGCCAACTAGCTAGGGTTGCAACTGAAATAGAGAGCGAGAGAGACGTTAGGATATGTAAGGAAGGGGTCTAGTGGGTCTCCTTCCACTAGTTGAGTCAGGGGCAGACCACCTCCCCCTTGTCACCTCTTGCTGTCTGAAGTTCTGCTGCTGTCAAGCTGCCACCTCCTGTTCCTGTTGTCGCAGACTTTGTGGCGTGAGCGATACTTCAGTCATCTCTTGGATGTAGTCACTAGGCTCCTGAGTGACTGTGGTTAGTGACGGGTGGTGAGCGAGACTCCTGCTCCGTGCTGTCTTCTCTGTCATGCGCTGAAGATGCCTTGCATGCTATACTGCTCTAGGCAATCTACGCTGGTACTGTTTCAGGAATGTTGGTGTGGCATAGGAGAAAACTAGAAAGGAGCACATGAAGTCAAATGATGAATTAACAATGAACTTCACGCCTCAAGAGTGGGTGGAGCTGGATTTCTCTTTTGAGGCTGCTGCTGTGAAACTATCCCCGTCCAGTCACCCTGCACAGGAACTGCGCTACCCAAAAGCAAGATATGATGTATGTTTATATAAAGTTAATTAATACAAATTTAACCTGGTTTTCCTCACTATTACTTAATATGCAACTGAGTTACTCAGCTCACTCGTCAATCATTAGCTGTCGTGTTGCCAACTAAACCCAACAAACACATCAAGTGCAGAACATCAATCAGCAACCTCCATGCACCGGGTAAGACATGCTGCCACACCCACCATAGCCTAACGGTATCTAACCAGGGTCCTCCCCGAATAGGGTAACTTCACGCTACTGTTCCCTCTAAATATGTGCAGACCCTGAGTAGAGGAAGTCCAGGACACACCACTCAATGCAAGCATAGGACTCAACCAATACGAACCATGAACCCAACACAACGTGCTGTCTCACCCACCATAGCCCAACGCCTAACCTTGGTCTCCCAGGCTTCCACCACCAGAGGTCCGCACACTTTTCCTACCAAGCTAATGCCTAGTTGAACTGTCCCCATGAAATGACAATGATAGCTGGCACAGATGATGATGATGGTAGATTTCAGATACAATGGGCTACTAATGGAACAAAACAGACACCAGTTCAGATTACCCATGGACCAAGACGGGCCCATATCCTAATACTACAGCAAGCTCTTCCTGTTGTGCAGTAATGTGCTACAGTGTGCCATATCTTGCTGCCCAAGAAATCCAGCTTGATACTGGCGAAACATCGCGACAGCACTTCTGCGAAAAAATATGTGTCCTCCCTTCATGTGTGTGTACCTGTTCACAAGTACATATTTTCTGTACGTACTTGTACTTTTGTCTTTTATTTTACTTTGTTAGCATAGAGGCCTATTTCCATAGCTGCCAACCTCACAGATTCAGAAATAGTACAATTTTCAAAATAAGTATAATTGTGCGTAAACAAGTTGCGGCATTTCACGTGTTGTGAATATGTAAATGCCATCGAACTGCAACACTTAAGCTATTTTTAAAATAAAATATTACACTCTGAACATGTCGAAATGTTTTATGCAAAATAAATTTAGAACATGGCAACTACATAATAAAATTAGCTAAAATTTTGTTGTGTTCATGGCTAAAATTACGTAGCCTTCCTGGGGCTATTATAAAGAAAACAAACTTACGTATTTTACAGTAAGCTTACTTTGTTGTACCATCATAAATACTGCTCATAATTTTAATATTCATACAAATCTAAACAAACCTAGTATAGGTTGTATTGGTTTCTGCAAATTACAAACTTCACAGATTGTAATACACCAATAGATATGCGCCAACTTTGCTGGTAACACAGCTTTTAAATTCTCTTTCACAGTTCCATAAATGCACGAAAAATTCTTGCATAGTGCAAATTAGGCAATTTAATCACACTTGGCAAATCTAACCACAACTCTCAGACACTGCAAATACTGTTGATTTGAGAAATAAATCGTACATCGGTGAACGTGCAGCTGTGAGAGTATTTAATCTCGTATACAATATTAATACCACATACTTTAAATTTTTGAACAGTTTTTAACACCTGCACGGTTTGAAACTATATAAAAACGTAATTGTAAAAAGTTGTATTTCCCAGATATGAAAGTTTCAGTATTCCTACATTTTAAGACTACATATTAAATATGTGAAATCGATACAAGTACTGGAACTAAAATACGTCGCCACAATAACCAAATGATACAGCCTGGGAAAAACCATGTTTGCAAACACTACGCAACGACGTGCGCTTCAATATTTGCTGGTAAAATAAGAATTAAACGATAGTTTCTTTCAGTTCACAAGATTTCATGCGTTTTCTTCAACAATTACTACACGGAAACGGTAAACTGGAAAGTCACTTCAAATTAAACCAGTCTTGTGACTTTAGTTTGCACGAGTCACGACTGCCATTGCCAGGAAGACACAATCGATCGGGTGTGTTCGGCAAAGTTCGGGTTACGTCGTACGATGCATGAATAATACGGTACTCTGTAGTGAATAATATAGTACCATGGCTATAAATGAAGCACGCTAGTTCCCGAAACTATGGTATTACAGTTTTCTTTATTATATACGACACTGTAAGTCAGATCTACATGCCACATGTTCCGTACCAAAATTACGAGATTTCAGTACCATATTTCTCAATATGAATTATCCAAATGGGGAAAAAATGGGAAAGCTTGAAAATAGTAAAAATATTCACATGAATCGTACAACCGTACAATAGGGCACAAAATCGTACATTGTACGGGAAAATCGTAAGAGTTGGCAGCTATGTATTTCCCACTATTCTTATAGTACTGTATTAATTTTAACACAGCTCACAGATTCTTTCTTGAGGCTTAAAAATAGTTGGCGTTTGAGTTTTGTGTTGCGTACAAAATCTGAAAACATGATAACTTCTACACATCATCCATTAATCTCACTAATACCTACCTACTCAACATTTACAATTATGTCATGCCATGGTAACGCCATGAAAAATACCATTCATTCTCCTAGCCAAATGTGTGTTAAGTCTTGTTGGAATCACAGGAAATCATATACAATAGCATTTTTTTTAGATAATACTGTACATAGGTAAGATACAGTATGTTGGTTTTCATGCTAAATGTGATACACATTCAACCAGTTCACTTCATCCACTGATAAATTCTTCTTTGTCTATGTTCTACTGTATAATGCAATTTTGAAGCCTGATACTTTAACAGAGCAATTAATTTTGTTCACTACAAAATTATTCTCTCATCAAGTTCATGCTACAATAGTCTACGAAGCCTTTGGCTACACAAATTACTATATTCTTACTAGCAGTTACAAAATACTTTATATCATCATCATTAGGAAGGTATGAATGCCATTACTAAATGGTTCCAATGCTACTGTTGGTGGACTGTATTTAATGCAAAAGTATAAGGACAAAATATAAATGTCAACAAACCTTCTCTGTTACCGAGGCAAACCCTTTCTTGGGGTGCTGTGTCCTAACATCAAACACATGCAGCTTGGACTCCAGTGTAGTAACTAAAAGTTTATTCATCTTGATGTCCTTCCGGTCAAACTCTAGTCCACATACCTGTGTCAAATGAATGCAATTTTTATTGTACATAAATTAATGAGCTAGTTAAATGAAATTCTCTACCATAATACTTCCTAATACTACTAAAATGAGAATAACAACTACACTTTTCTAAAAAATAATTAATCTAAAATTTTCTTCCAATACTTATTTCTTGTTTTTATTATTTTCACTAAGATTTCTGTAAAATTAAATCCTGATAAAATGCTAAATACAGTAAACCCCCGAATATCCGCACTAATGGTGGGAGCCAACACCTCGGATAATCCAAAATCGCGGATAATCCACTTAAATCCTTCCTTAGATCTTAGTAGAAAGAAAAACTGTACAATTCATTCCTGCAATAAAATGCACCAATTTAATACAACAGACTCTCGTTTATTCACATTAATGATTAGGGAGTATGGCTAATAATCTAAAAACACAAATAATAAAAAAAATCATGGATATCTTATTTATCCAAGATAGGTAATAAGCCCATTAATCTATTCATGCGTGACACGTGCGGCAATCTCGTAAACCCATTCATGTACGGAACTAATTGTTTCGCCGGCTGATAAATACTAAAATCTTCTTCAATCCGGTCAAGTGACATTTGCAGGCACAACATGTTGGTGAACATTATGCGAGTAAACGGTGTGTGTATTTATAAGTAATCAAAACTTTTTTTTGAAAACAGTGTTTTCAACTATTTAAAGTGAAATATTTTGCGTGGATAATCCGCAAATTGGATATTCCGCACACAGATAATCGGGAGTCTACTGTACATAAAAATAAAATGCAGCAAGCCCTATTATTTCATATTTTAGAGCCATTAGGACACGTATTTTTTTCATTTTAATTCACCCAAAAAACTGAGTGAAAAATTCTGTAAAACCTCAAACAAAGTCACTCTAAGGAACTGTCAAAAAATTTAAATTTTATTAATTATAAAAAGGAAACAAAATGCAAGAACTGCACTTAACGGTTATTTAAAAATGTTCGCCAGCATCCAGCAATACTGCTGTTTCTATGAATTGGAAAGTTGCAACAGTGAAATAAAGAAAAACTTATGAAAAAAATTTTTACAACTTCGGCTGGAACACACTTGAAACACCCTTTTACCGAGTTAGGCCATGCACACTCAACACACACGTCACTTTCCTGATACTTAAAAAAAAATTCCTAAAATGAATGCAAAGAAAAATAACAATGAAAGCTGATAAAAATATGTTCACATCTCACAAGATCACAGTGATATGTACACAATGCTCGTTAAACTAATTACAGCTCCCTAAAAATATGTGAAACATGAACTGTATATTAGTTTCAGCAAGGCATCTATTTCTGTGATAACATAATTTCTTCTAATGTCTGTATATTAATGTGACTTTATATTATTGATCAATACACTGCTCTTTTTGTGACAGCTGCACGGTAGCACATTCTAATGGAGCCATGAAACACTATCTCCATCTTAGTTTACAAACTGTCCACAGCTGTGCTGTGTAGATTGGATACCTAGATACTCATTCAGTCACCAACTCATGTAAGAAGAAAACGAGGGGAATCTAGGTGCACACGCTAGCATGCCATGCTGCAGTTATTTGATCAACGCTTGCCATGGTCACGTTTTGCAGGGAACTGCGTATTGCATGAAAAGTTGATATTCATATACAAAGTATTTTATTCAAAAAGTTGGCTTCCGAATACAGTAAGCTCCCAGTGATATAGTAAAAAAGGACAGTTCTCAAATAAAACTAAAATCAAATAGCCACACAAATGTAGTAATACATCACCATTGAATTTTCTATGACAGCTAAGCATGTCCTGTTAACATTCCCATCAATTAAATTGTTCTTGAGAAGCATGTATAACTATGGACTAGGGTATTTCTCAGCAATGAAATGCACGGTTACATCACCTTGCCAGACAAGTCCAAATAACACTAAAAATAAATGGGAGCAGGACTTTTGAAACCATGAGATGCAACTAGTGCACAAAGATCAGTCACATAATAATAAAATTCCAGCACTGCCCTGCAAAAATTTACAACTAAAACTGAATGCCCACTAGTTACTATTTTAATTAATTTCCAACCCTCATTATTTCCAACAATAATAAATCATGATAAGTAGAGTATACCCTCAATCTAATTTACCTCGTATGATGCCCAATAATTATGCCGTTAGAGTGTTGATGTTGTTAGATCCGAGGTGATTAATTTTGACCTTCCCCCGACCAAAAAAATATCTTAACTTTTTTTTTAATGTAGAACAGTTTGTCCCGCTTCCTCTGGTCGGAGTATTGGGGTGAGGCTGGTTCTCAGGTACAGCAAATGTTAGGCCTGGCTGGCTAGAAGAGGCAAAAGATTCTCCTGAGAATTCCAAAAGGCTAGCGCTCCCAGGAAGAGTAGTGTCCCTCAGGAAGGGCCAACGCTAGATACCTCCCACGTGAGCACAGGAAGGGTTTCAGAATTTCTTTCAATCAATCGGGAAAGGTCGGCATCCACTCATCTTTAAAATAACTGTTTGAGCAGCTTCCACTTCCGTTCAGATATTGGGGCAGCTCTCTTGGGCAGCTGGCTGTCCTCCTAAATTATTTCTTGAATCAGCCGGAGTAGGAGTACGGGTCCCGGTGGGGTTTTGACTGGACTAAGTTCACCTGGCTCCGCTGGATCTCCGTAAGGATTTTGCTGAACCGTATCTGTTTGCGGGACCAGGCCTGAGTGGCCACTAATTGCTGGTAACGAGCGCTAAGCTCAGGTAAAGTAGGCTCGGGACCTGGTAACTTTTCTAGCTCTGGAATAAGTCCTGCAGGTTAAGATACTGGTTCTCAAATAAGACGTCAGCGTGCTAAGGCGGTCTACTGCCTTGAGTTCTCTAGACTAGAGATTTCCTTCCTCTGGGGTAATGTGAATCACCAATTCAGACATTAGAAAAATGAGAAGTAAAAAAAAACGATGTTTCACTGGTGTATATTATACGTCACGATTTACAAATGTTCACAAATTACACAGCACTGAACAAGTCTCAATTATTTACAAATTATGACTGGTCAGTTACTGAAACACTGAATAGGTTAATACTGTGCTACTTTTGTGCCACGTGGTTACTTGTCCCAGGAGCCTCAGATTGAACTTCCGTTTCCAATGGATGCAGTAGGCGCGCCTCATGGCGGCCGACAAATCTAACGCAAGTGAGTGTGTTCCCAAAGTTAGCGCACCCACTAGGGTGTTCAACTGGCAACCTTGCCAATAGACACTCAGGAGATAGTGCAGGTTTGGGTAGGAGGGCTTAGATGGCAGGCTACCGCCACAACCCCGGATAAATGGTTAATTGAAGGTATAAGGGTAGGAGGACTTAGGTGGCAGGCACCACAACCCATAATGTGAGGGAGAGTTTTTAGAGAACTCGGTAGGAGCCAAGCCCTAGGAAAACACTGATTTGTTACTGGCGAGAGGCGCCTTATATACCCGTCCGAGAGGGTAGAAGTCCTGTTAAAGCGGATGGTTTCAAAATGGCCACAGGAGCTGTCTGCTCTGCAGGGTTACCAATATGATTACAACAAAGTGGCTCACCTCGAAAACAAAACACAATCATTATCATTATTAATTACATGTTGCCGTTGAAATTATGCAAGACTATTCTAATACAATTTTAAGTACCTTTGATAATATTATTTACAACGAATAGTTTCTTCATGCATATTTTTACATGATTTATAAAATCAGTGCACATGTTTAGGCGTCATGACTGCGACTGTAACTAAACATTATGTGATGCTGCTTTAGAGGTAAGTAAGTCCTTCTCACAATCAAATTACTACGATAAAAGCTGTTCTTGATTATGCAAATTATGTACACACATCATAATAGTTCCTGAAACATCAAGAGTCCGTAACACATGGTTACGTTAGGACTAACCTGTACACAACAACAAGGTTAGCATGGATATTTTAAGAAGACGCAGTGGCGATGCATCAAGTTACTGACTTAAAATAAACATAATTTATATACACAGGATGTTCCTTAAATAGGGAGACAAACTCCGCATGAGTGTTCCTCATGAAAAACTATGACGAAAACATGTTTTGCACTTTTCACCTAAACACAATATTAAGGGAGTAATGGGCCTCTGAACTTCTAATTTTAAAACAGAATTTTCCCAAAATATCGGAAACTAGTTGACATAAAAATACAATATTTCCAGCATTGCTTAATGTAATAGACAACGCGCCTTATCACTCAGTACGTGAAAATAAACTCCCTTCCAAGTACGTTGTAAAAAACAAATAGTGGCATGGTAACTAACAAAGTCCCATTTTCTCAGAATGAGGAAAACTTACCTTTTCGATTTAATTTTATGAAACAGAAAGCCATAAAAAATGTTTCACAACAGGGTATTGAAAACTAATAAAAATATATATATATATATATATATATATATATATATACATATAATCTAATAAAATAAGAAATTATAGAATAATGGAAACATCAATGGCTGTCATACAAGGGGGTAGTACATAATGACAAGGAACTACTTTTTCTTTTCACATGGCAGGCAAAAAATTTTTTTGCAATAATAAAACATTTTAAGGTCGCATCGCGCCACGTCAGTCACGCTATTCTGATTCTAGCATCATGCCAAATTAACGGAGCATAGCTAATTTTTACAACTACTAAAAGAAAAATTAAGTATAACTTGACTAATTTGAAGCTCACAGGACCACAAAAAAATTTCAATTAACCTTAAAGTAGAATTAAGAAAAATTTGTAATTGACCACTAAGAAAAATGCAGGGCTACAGTGCTGTACTAGCATAATTTTAATAAAACAAAACCGTCCCATTTTATTCAGGGCATAAGTAACTTAGATATATGTATGGTATTTACAGAACTATTTAACTCTAAATGTTTACATTTGAAGAAGACTGTCACAGTAGTCTAGATTCATTTAAAAGTTTTTAAAAAATATTGGAAATTTTTAATTGTTTTCTGGAGTTATTACACTGAGTTCTAGTAAAATCTTCAAGTTTGTTGAATGCTTTAAAAATTGAGTCACGTTTTGCTGTCCCTCAACAAACCGCTTCAACTGACTGATGCGCACATGATGGAATCTGCGTCTGTGGAAGTTCAGGTTGCTCCCCTTCTTCACCTGAAGATGCACTCTCGTTTCTCTTGCAGACATTTGCCAGAATTTCTGCATCCGATAGTTCACCGCACACTGCTAAATTCTCGCCCATGTTCACAAATCTAAATAAGGAACTCCGACATCATGTTCAACATCTTCCCAATTGTCCACAACATCAGGTACAATTTCCTCAGTAGCCTCTACTTGCTCATTGTCCTCCTTGTAATAGAATCCAGCTTTTCGAAAGCAGTTTGCGATTGTGGTTTTCGACACTTGGTTCCACGCACTGTTGCACATTCGAGCAGCTTGAAGGAGGTCAATCTTAATCTTGCAATTTTTGTCAGTGTGCATACCCGAGAGAATGTTTTGAACCACAAGCCGTCCGTAGAAGCGCTTACAATTTTTTATCACACCTTGATCCATAGGCTGAACTACAGACATCATTTTTGGGGGAAAGAACACAACTTTTACATTTTCCATGAGAGGAATTGTGTTGTGAGTAGTTCAGTTGTCAACAAACAAAATGATAGTTCGTTTCCGTTTTCGAAATTTTCGGTCAAGTAGCAACAACCAACCTTCAAAAAGTTTACTTGTCATCCAGGCATTTTTGTTGGATTCATATGCAACCGGCTTTGTTTTGACATTTTTAAAACATCTTGGTTTCGCTGACTTCTCAATCATTACCAATGGCAGTTTCTCTGAGCCATCCATATACGCCCCGACTAAAAGTGTTATTCGTTCCTTGCTGTGCTTCCTATCACTACATTGTTTGCCTTTAAAAGCCAGTGTTTTGTGGGGTGCACCTATAAAATAAACCTGTCTCATCGACATTAAAAATGCATATCCTTGGCATGTCTGCCTTCAATCATTTGTAACAAATTTGTTTCCCATGTGTTTACGGCAGGCACATCCACAGAGGCACCTTCTCCACAAGCAGTTTTGAAGAAAATATTGTTCCTGTCCTTAAATTCATCTAGCCAACCAGTGCTAGCATTAAACTCATTTTTACCTAAGCTTGTAGCAAATTCCTCTGCTTTAGCTCTAACGAGAGTTCCACTTCAGGGAATGTTACTGTCTCTGCAAGCCAATATGTTATTGTTTAATGCTGACAAAAATATTATTAAATACCATTCAATTGCTATTTATTGCATTTTGGTTAGATTTGTTTTATTTTAAAATACAGTGGAACCCCTGAATTCCACCCCCTGATTCTACACTTTCCTGCCATTTACACTGTTTGTATTTGTCCCATTTAATGATTTTACATTATAACCTTCTCTCAGATTACACTTTCCTGTATTTTGCACCACTTTTTACAGGTCCCTTGAGAAGTGTAATTCAGGGGTTCCACTGTATGTATTTTATTATTTCAGGATTACCAAAAATTATGTTGTTAGATCCTATGTGGTTAGGTTCAGAGTTTACTGGACAGCACAACAATACTTTTATACATGTGGTACATTTCACCATAACAGTGTTGGCTTTGTACAGTGATTTTAAAGTATTCATGTCATGACCAAGGCAAAAGTGACAGCAATATAGCTACTTGCATGTAACTATGCAGAAGTAATCAAATTTATCTATAACATAATAATTAGGATAAGTGTAGTACAATGATAAGTTAAGTTACACCATGGACTTTTAAAAAATGCAGTGGTAAACTACAACAGTAATTCACAGCAACAACTACAAACCCCATTCTTGACATTGGTCTCCCAGCGAAGGGACATCATTTTGAGATCAAAGAGCTTGATGTCTCCGTTGTCGTACCCAGCACATACCACCCGTTCCTCTGAATTATATGAGTTTCCTGTGACAAAAAAAAAGAGTTTTCTTCAAGTAGTGTAGTCTTCGCCAGTAATGTAAACTACTGTATTACATAATTAGCACTAATTTGAGCATTAGTTAATTCATGCTGTAATACAACAACCAAAAACTAAGTCCTTTTTTAGTATTCCAACCCAGGACATTTACATTTTACGTTGAAATGCAACCAGATATGTTACTTATCATGTGCAGAAACAGAAATTTTTATCAAAATTATAATTAATCTTAAAAAGTAAATGCAGCAAAAAAATTCCCGTTTATCTACAGCCAAAACAAATTACAAAGAGTTTTCAAGTAAGACATGATAAAGAAAGCATTAACAAAAGATAAATAACTTCCGATCTGGAACCAAGTCACTAGTCTACAGAAGCCAAACTTATAATAAAAATTGAGTTGGCATAACTTTAAAAATGTTGCCACTCGTTCAGTCTTTTATATACTATAGTACACACAGTTCCAATTTATGGTGATCGTCATCTTCATCATCCACTGGTCCTTCCAGCCTGCAGCCACCAAGACAAAATAATTAAATGAAGCCATCCATTTCTTTTTTTCCACCATTATTTCTCCTTTTGTGTGTACCACTTCCCTCACTCTTGCAGTCTCACTTCTCAGCCACAATCACCTACTTGTTCGTATTTCCTCCTTATGTACCTTAACTGTACAGACAGTCCTTCCATGTACGATTCTTAAAAATGGCCACACCATCTTGTATTAGGTTTTTGTACTAATTCACTCAAATCCTGAACTCCTGATTTTACATGTACCACATCATTCCTTATTCTGATTCACATTCATTGCACCTAAAAATGCATTTGTGCATTCCTGCAGCTTGCTTAGGTATCATCCAAGTCTCTCCACATGTGTCAAGGAGTACACAGTATGACTTTGAACACAGCTGTCAGAACTTCAGTTTTACTTTTTTACACGTCACATATTTCACAACTTAATCAAATACAGTACATTTGTTTTCTATCCTCTCTAAATTATTTCCATCCATTTGTGCACTTTCATTCCACAACTTTTCTTTTCGAAGGTTTTGTTCTTTTAAAAATAATAACTTCTATGTAGCTCTACGTTCCCAAATATTCCATTATTATTCCTTACCACAGCTATTAACCTCTCGCTCATTTAGAGATAAGTCTTATACTCCATTTCGTAACTTCTTCACTGCAAGCTGCTGGTTTCTACGTTTCACTTAATTTTCTCTCAATCATTGTCTAATCATCAGCAAATAGTACAGTCTTCATCACTTCTAATCCAAACTTCTTTTCTATTCTTTTCATAATCCTCCTCCTAAAACTTGAGCCCGCGTCTAGCAGGCACCGTAGTTACAGGCTGCTAATCTTGGCGTTGCTAAGCATCGACCAAGGCCCAGTGCCACTCACCAGTACCCTTCCCATTAGAACACACATTAAACCAACGACAACGACACAGGGTTCTCTAAGATACGAATTATGAAAGACAGGTCTGGGCAAAACAATTTATAAAACGGAAGTCATCATACAAGTCTTAACAGATCCTCACGTATTCTCCACTGAGAAATTAATACAGAATTACAAAAAGATTAGGAAAGAAATACAAAGCTGCTGTGGCCGACACACGTGTGCCACTTTATACCATTAAAAAATAGGGACAAATCCCTATTCGTACAGGGCTCGCGGCCGCGACAGCACACCCTCGACGTGTCATCAACGCAATCAAATAAATAACCAAGCCTAACTGAAAAACACGAAAAAACAAGAACACTAAACTCAAACTAAAAGGAACTTACCGAAGAGACCAGCTCAGGTGTGGCACCGCGGTCGCAAGCTAAACACAACTGCCCACGGTCGGGCCCGGGCGAAGACTCAATGTCATGCAGACGAGAGCATCTGAGCTGGGCACGGGAGGGAGAAGTAGGGGAAGGTGGGGAGAGCGAACACAAGCACATCCGACGGCGGCCGAGCACGGCCGAAGTCCGAGCGGGAAGTTCAAACCATTGAGCGCACAAGGCACAAGCACCTAGGTCCTCCAAAGTAACCTCACTGCCAGTCCAGGATATGTAAATTTGACAATTCTTCAAAAGTGGTGAACCGGAGTCAGCGACTCCCGGTACAACTTCCCCCTCCTTACTCCTTCATACAGGGACCTACAGGCCTCCGGCCCTGCCCTGGAGGCGTAAGAGGGTCAACGATCTAGCTCAGGATGAACGAGCCAGTCTGGGTTGCCGGAGATATCATCTGTGCCAGATCCCATCCATGCGGTGCCTTCGCCCAGCGCTCTGAGACTGTAGAGCTCGTGTCGCCCAGGAACAAAGGGAAGGTCTGCCCGCCCAGCGCCATTGTGGAGCATGTAAAAACACCAAACCAGAGTCATAATATTTGGTTCCTTAAACACAATCCCTAAAAAGAGGCATTAGTTCGCATGTGACAACCAGCATACACAAATTTTCAATAGAATTTTACAATTGCCCAGTACAAAAAACACTATAACCCTTAGGCATAATATAAAATAAACAATCTAAATTACCAAACTTAAATTTCTGGCCACACGACCTAGAATAGCACCATTTAGAAAATTCTGGCCAATACTGACCCTAAATTACAAAAGCTCAAAAGCTAGTTAAAAATTCACAGAGCTCACAATATTGCTATAAAAATATCATAACACTGTCTCGGCCGAGCTACACTATAATATTACCAGCTGGTACTACACTGCTACGAACACACACACAAAACCTCTACACACAAACACGGTACCGGTACACACACTACACACCACAAACACTACGAGCCTTCACCGGCGCCACAAATAGGGGAATGGGAGAGGGAAATCGTAGAAACGCCGAAGTGAGGGGGCGGGCCCTGCCCACTCTCTTCGTTGCTACTCAGTTGTCCCAAACATTTCCGTTCTTCACACCCCTGTTGACGACCATGCCTGTAAACCTGTACAAACTTAGCAGTAAACATCAATTAATTCCCTGCTCGCTTCAAATGAGTTACATGAGCCTTCCTCACAACTTTTCCAGTCATCGGCTCGCTCAGGAGAACAGTATTGGGTCCCAGCAATCGAACCACATCATAGGGACCTTGGTACTTCAGCATCAACTTGCTCCCGCGCTGATCCGGTCCAGAGGGCAGTACAAAGGACTTGCAGAACACTGCATCGCCAACCTGAAAATCAGACTCAGTTCTTCCAGCATTGTACCTCGCCTGAAGGCGCCCACGTGCATCGTACAAGTTCCCAACCACATCAGCGGCCAAGAGCTCTCTCGCTGCATCTGACACCGGAGCCGCTGGGGAGGGAATGCCCCAAACATTGAGCAAAGGGTGTAATAAGTCTCGCCCAAACAGTACGCGGGCAGGGCTGTACTTGGTAGCGCTGTGCACAGCGGAATTGAACCCAACGGTGACCAGATCTAGGTCTTCATCCCACACGTTCTGTTGCTCATGGTATAGCGCTGACAACGTCACCTTCAAATTGCGGTTAAAGCGTTCAACCCTATTTCCACACGGGAAATAAGGGCTGGACGTATAATGGTTGATTGACAACCTAAAGCACATGTCCCTAAACGTCGTAGAGGTAAAATAGGTTGCGTTGTCTGTAAGCAAGCTCACGGGAGGGCCGAACACCGACCATACACGGTGTGTCAAGTGACGCTGGATCTCCGAACTTCGTATGCTACGAGTAGCAATAAGAAACACAAAGTTCGAAAAGACGTCCAGCACTATTAAAATATACTTGTTACCCTTAGTAGAACGAGTGAGTGGGCCAAACACGTCACAGTGTAACACCTCCCATGAGTACGTGATTTCATCAACACTGTACATACCTACACGGGAATTTTGGCAGGGCTTCGCACGCTGACACACATCGCAACGCCTCACGTACCTTCGTACGTCCGCAAAGATTTTGGGCCAATAAAATCTGGCGCTTAGCTTGCTTAAGGTGCCCTGACGCCCCAAATGTCCCCCAAAGGGGGAATCATGATAATACCTGAGGAGTTCTGCCCTGCAAACCTCCGGAACTACCAGACGTTTAGCATGCTTCCGATGCCCGGTATAGTACAGAAGCCCATCCGTAACCACATAAGGGACATTGTCACCTCATGAAACCGCGTCAATCAACCCCCTGCAGAGCTCGTCTTCAGACTGCGCATCGCTCAAACGATGGTAAAACATACTACTAGTCGTAAAGGCCGCACACACCCCATCTACTTCCTCAGGAACGGGAATGCATTTCTCATAGTCCTCCGAACCAAACATACGTGACAAAGCATCTGCAGCCACGTTACTGTTTCCAGGGACGTGTTTTATGACGAACTGGAACCGGAACAAACGATATGCCCACCGGCCCAGTTTGCCAAAGTCACTCGAGTGTGAAAGCAGCCAGGACACAGCCTGGTTATCCGTGCACAAATCAAACTCAACGCCACCCACAAACGACTCGAATTTGGAGGTCCCCCAGACACAAGCGAGGGCCTCCTTCTCGAAGGCGCTTAACCGTCGCTCAGAATCAGATAGAGTCCGACTAGCGAATGCCACTGGACATACCGCACCATCCCTCCACTGTCCCAATGTCGCCCCCAAGGCCACGCTCGAAGCGTCGACATTAATCACAAAGCGCAGGTCGAAATCGGCTAAATACAGTGACGGCGCTGCGGCCAAGGCTGCCTTAAGGCCCTTAAAGCTATTCTCCTGATCGGGTCCCCATTCAAACACAGCGCCCTTCCGCTTACGGCGGTTCAGCGGCACAGCCAGTTCCGAGAACCGGGGAATAAACCTGGCATAATACCCTAGCAACCCAATAAACCTGGACACGCCTTTCACGGTCTTAGGGCACGGAAAATTTACCACAGGGACCACCCGGTCAGGATCCATAACAAGGCGCCCCCTGGATACTATATATCCTAGGAACTTCACAGAGGAAGACGCCCACATGACCTTAGCCGGATTCACGGTCAAACCGGCGCCCCTCAGGCATGTCAATACAGCCCGCAAATCGTCTAGGTGTTGGTCCATTGATGCGCTGTAGACGATAATATTGTCTATATAGTTGATCACGCATTTAAACTTCAAATCTGCCAGCACGTGATCCAGGACACGTGAAAGGGCCTGAGTGCCAAACTTGGCCCCCATGGGTATACGGTTAAATTCGTACTGGGCCCATTGCGTGCGGAATGCAGTGTACTTGCGACAATCAGGGTGCAGCAAGCATTGATGGAAACTGGCATTAAGATCTATTA
>PNEQ01126177.1:0-33997 GCA_003012365.1 Medauroidea extradentata
GTTTATATTTGCCCCCTACGTTTATATTTGCCCCCTACATTTATATTTGCCCCCTCTGCTACATGTCCGTATGGCAACTACCCTGGTCACCGTAGACGAGGGGGACCAGCTCATGGTAGAATGCCGGTTATAATAAAAGGACACGCCTGTCACCCAGCTGGCCTAAAAATGAACAAGATGACCGGAGATTGTTAAGTGGAGCGGCAGCGAAATCATGGGGCGAGAAACATGAGAACATCGAAAATATTCGCCAGTCGACCGTAAAGTCCTCCACATTTGCAACGAGCTTAAGTGGGATGGATCGTCGCCATATTGTATTACAGTATTTTTGTGTTGTAACTTTTATTTAGGGTAAATTTATAGAACTTTAACCTAACTGCAGAATAGAATACAAATCGATAGAATTTTAGACATGATGAATCTTTGATTGCCGTTGGGCCCTACTGTTGTTACAGATTTAACTGCAGTTTGAAAATTCTAATTACTTTCTTAACTACAATTAGATCTGTAACAAAATATATGTCAATAAAATATTTTTATGTCTCATATATTCTGTCAATGTGCATTCTATTCTGCAGTTAGGTTAAAGTTCCACAAATTTACCAAAAAATAACGTTATGACACAAAATACAAAAATTCAAAATAGCGATGAACTTTTCCCCTCAAATACGAATAGCATCGCAGGAAATAACACCCAGCTCGTCGTAACGGCAACAAAAAGGTCCGACAATATCGCATCACCGTAGCCTCTAAGCTTTAACTTTTCCTTCCGGATAAGGCGAGCGCTATACCAGGAAAACGTTCATTATTCATTGTTGGGCGTGGGAATTGCTACGCCCTTCAACCACTCATAAAATTTTATCTACTCGTCGCGGACGGATCGGTTATAAACTGTGAAGTACTATCGAGTTTTCAGTCAGTAGTAGAGGAATGAACAGGCTATCTGAGTCTCTAAGCTTCTCACGAACAAAAAGTATGGACGTTATGACAATGCAACACTTTAAAATCTCTGGTTAACTAACTTGCAACCACTAAGTTTAATAATAACTTCTCAGTAACAAATTATGACACAAAATTGTTGTACGTAAAGTATCTTGAGAATAATTTCATCACAAAGGATTTTTCAACAAAAATTATTTGCTCAAAGTTTTCCAGTAAAATATCGTTTTTAATATTACATATTATACATGTGGTTAATAAAAGTGTGTTACAAACTTTGCTGGATGATTCTTTATAAAAATGAGGTAAACTTATATAGTGCAAGTTTTTCTCTGGCGCAAATCTTAAAGGGCGCCGCCTACCCACGTGTGAGAAGCTCAAAAGCGACGGAGTAGTAAGGTAGACCTTGAAGCGCGCATCAAATGTCGCGTCGCCTCAACGAGCCAAGCGTTGAACTAGCGTGCAAGCTTCCCGCCGAACGGTTTTTACTATGGGACATTAAGCAGTGACCATATAATTTTATTGCTGGTAAATCTGTAACTAAGCTCAAAGCAGGTGGCAATCTGAGTTTCACATGTATCCGGTTAGTATTGTTACAAGTTTGGAGAACACAAACTTTTCATGTGGGCAATTCCCATGAGTTCTTTTGGGATAGAGGTCTTATAGTTATAAATAAAAGAGTTAAATCATGTACTGGATTTAATAGCTCACAAAGCTACGAAATACACAAAATAGTAATCAACTATAACTCTCACAACACAACTAATTACGCACACAATTACTACTGTGCCACAGACACGTTAATTAACTTTGACAATTAAAGCACAAGAATATTTACCATTAAACAATTAAAGACTACAAATCACAAAAAAAGTTCAGTCATATATCCTTTCAACAGTTACTCTCAAATAATGACAATGTACAACCTTAACAGTCCTAAGGGAGGATGGCTCACCATGTACAGTGCAGCACCCAGAGTGCACCACGGTCTTCACTCTTGAAGTCTTCGGTTCGACTCCCGTCGCACACCTCTTCTTCACCTGTCGACCCACAGCAGAAGCCCTCTTGTCTCACCCAGTACTGCTCCGAAGGTATGTGCCTGTAGCCTCGCAGTAGACTCCGACGTCACCAAGACGTCTTCCTGACATCACCAAGATGTCTTCCTGACATCACCAAGATGCCCTCATCAGCCTCTCTGCACAAGCTTAGCACCTCCTCCGAGCAGGACCAATAGCGAACTCTCGAAGCACTTCTTCTCTTGAATAACCAGGTAGACAGTCTTCTAAGTAGCCAGTTACTGCCCTCCTCGACACAACACGTTCAGTGTTGTTCTCCACAACTCACCACCTCTGCAGCACTCCAACACAACACCACAAGTGTTGTTCGTCCCTTCCTGCAGCCCGCTGGCGTCACACAGCCTCGACACCAACCACCGCTGCCGTGTTGCCATCCTCGAGACACAACACTCGTCAGCTCAGTCGCGCCGACACAACACCTGAGTGTTGTGTGTCCCTTCTGTAGGGCGCTGATGTTACTCAGCCTCGACACCGACCACCGCTGCCGTCGTGTTGCCATCCTCGAGTCGCTACACCTTGTCAGCTCCGCCGATGTTACATCAGCCTCGGCGCCATCGTGATTCCGCCCCCAAGGCGCTGGAACCTCATATCTGTGCCGCCGCCAGTGTCTCCTCTCGGTCCGTCACTTCTAACGACGTCCATCGCCGCCCCAGTGGCAACGCCGCCCCTAAGGGCTCTGCTCCTCTTCAGACTTCGAACTCCAGACTCACTGACTCGTTACGACTCCACAAGACCGCACAATACTAGACTCTTCCCGACTCTCTTCCAGACTAAGACATCCTGACTGTCACATCCCGACTATCACTTCCAGACTCTCCACGACTGTCACTTCCCGACTATCACTTCCTGACTAAGACTCCACAAGACTGACTGACTCATTTTGCGCAGTTCCGATGCTTTTGTACAGCCCCTTCAATGACGTCAATGGGTGATGAAATTGGTGACCTGAAGTCTAAAAATAGACATTACCTCGGTCGTACTTGTTGATAGTCACGTATTTGAACTGGCGTCATCGGGGAAACCCAGTGACGTCTCTCGGGAGTTGCGACATAGCAGCGGAAACCCATGACACCACTGGTTGACTCACAGGGCTGACCACCCAGCATGATGTAATGTGCCTGCTGCCCGGCCAACACGCAACACTATATTCTGAAGTACGGAAGTCTGAAAAGGCCGGTTTTATCCATGTTGGAGGGCTTAGAAAGTGTTTCTAATGAGTGAGGCGTCAAATGAGGTTCCGACCTTGTCTGAAGATTGTTTTCTTTTCGCACGTTGGCACAATGGGCACACATGGAATAGTTTCGTAGAAGAAACCTGTTTACGAACACGCTGCAACGCATTTGAAGCGTGGGGTAGGCGCCCGTCTTAAGGGCATGGGCCCGAGTTTCTTCGCATTTAACGACAATTATTTTTTAAAACATAAATGGAAGCCGATATCGTAAAATTGCTTTGTAACTTTGTTATAACTGATTTAAACTGCATGCGCTCCTATTTGTCGAGTCAGAATACTGCAAAATAGTTGCTAATTAGTTAATTTACGAAATTTCCTTTTAATTGATAAATTAGCTCTACTCATCATACAGTTTGTCTCGAAAAATTACATTGCATAGTAAAACCAATTTGCAAGAAAGTTACGAAGCGATTTAACGATATCGATTCTCGTATGCATTTTAAAAAATAATTCTCTCGAAAGCCGAGAAATTCGAGCCCAAGCCCTTAAGGGAAAAATTCGCGATTGAAATTTGACTCTGAAAACGTATGTTAAAATGTAAGGCAAAATAAATAATAAATGCCCGATTGCGGAATAGTAGACCTAATAACAATGTCTGCAGTTTACAATATCATTCGCCTTCATTAGGTAACGGGGTTGCTGAAATCGTCTATATATTGAGTGTTTTTTACCCGTAAATCTCGACATTGCCTATTCCATGTCTTCTAAAACTGTTCACTTGAAGGTGTTGCGACAAAGAGACCTATTTTTGTTCACTGCGGACACTTGCTGAAAACAGTACTGTGTAATTTAATAGAAAAAAAGCAATGGTAAAAAATTCTTTGCTATGCAAAAGGCTTCACCAATCCGATTATTGACGGCGAAAAGTATTTAAAAACTAGCAGATCTCATTATTACTAAATATCACGCGGAAACCCATTATTCCTTCTTACCTTTAGTTAATTTTACAAATGGTTTTCAAATGCCATTTTAATCTCAAATTTCTTCAATAAGATTTGCATCAGCTAAAACCTTGCACTATGTAACTAACCTTATTTTATTACAAGGCATTACCTAGCAAAGTTTGTAACATACTTTCATTAACATCCATTATACATAAAAATTGAACATTTGCCACAGTTTCTCTAACGAGTATTCTTCCAAAAATTTCTCGAAGGATACGTTTTGTTTGAACGACTATCTTTGAAACCGGCCCTTTGAGAAATAACAAATATTAACACTGACTGCCTACTTAAAATTCCTTGACTGCTAGCTTGGTAGACTCAACCAAAGCCTTCGAAGTACAGGTCTGGATACTCGCCTATTTGCAAACGTGTTTTGTTTGACCTCCTTGTTGACTGCTAGTTCATGATATCGCTGCTGGCGTGCTGCTTTACTTCGATCTGATTTTTGCATGTGAACATATGAAATAAGACAAGCTTTTGGCCAGTCACCGACAAGGTATTACAAAAATTTAGTATTTATTATTATTACATTTTTTTTTGTTTTACTTTGACCAACATTGAAAGAAGAATTAATTTTAATTATACATTCTGCAACCAAAGGCCACCACGATGTGGCTTTCAAACAAGTGAACATCAATAACACCTATCTTTACCATGCTAAACTCCGACGACAGCAAAGCAGTGTGCCAGCGGTAATATAATCAATTAGCAGTCAATAAGGGTGTCTAGTTTCCAGGCTGGTATCCATACCAGTTCTTCTCAAGGCCTATTTTTAGTGTATCTAGTAATATGCGAAATTCGAACTTTAAATGTTGTCAATGAAAGATAAAAGATTTTAGTTTTAACCTATAATGTATGTTTTACCTTAACGTATGTAATTTGATAAGAAAAAATATTGATTTTAAACTACGTCATTCACTAACAGCAACTATCTCACAGTTAGGCTACGGATAATACTAAGCTCATTTTATAGTTATTTCCTCATAAAATACAACAAAAACATAACAGCCGATAATACAACTTCTTAATGCATTTTTTCTGAATTGTCTCATTTCTTTTATATGACCAAGCGAGTATGTTCATAGTTAATTCCTAACAGCAATATGCCCGTGGTTATTTTGTTTTTCATTCCAACACTACCTCCTTTCCTTTACAGATAACACAACACGACCACATGGAAAAACCATGTGCGGCAATATCAAATACAACCTGTAAACAAGATACCGGCATTCCTGCGGTATACGTAATTATAACTGTTCACCGGGACTTCCCTTTCATACAACACAAAACAAAATATTTTCATCTAAAATAACCCTGTCACACGTGTATAGCGAAATAAGAAAAATTTAAAACAGGCATTTTTTAAACCCATACAAGCCATGAACATAACTTGAATTTTTGTTAATTGTTCCGAGTTTCTCAAGTTTATCGAAATTGAAAGTATTATTTTAACATTCTAAATGTTAACGGTCTTCTGAGAGGCATATAATCATCCAAGTTTAAATGTTTTAAAATTTTAAACTTAAATAATGCATTTTAAAATGATTATGCATTCAGTAAAAAATACAAGTTCGTATAAATTTTGGACACTTATTGACGAAAAAATGGGAGAATACATAAATATATAAAAATTCACGACAAAGTGAGCACTTGGGAACCCTTATTAGCATCTACTTTAAAACTATTCGTGAATTTCCGTCGAAATGAAATGTAAACACTGTCATGTGGTTTATTAAAAAACAGTGTTTTATATATTTATTTAGCGGAAGGATACGAATTAACCGAAAATAGATCTAAGGAACGGTGTCAGAAGTGCTAGAATCAACATCTTATGCATAATCTAGCCTCGGCCATTTGTTCACTAGCTGCTACTCAGTGGAACAGCAGACAATGAACGAATAGACAGGGCTTGAGTATGCATGGCAGAATGGACTCTAGCCTGCAGGTAATAGTATCAGCGAAATTTTCCTGTCCCTATAAATAACGTTTAGAGGCATGGCTAGACACGTTGGCTGCAATTTACTGAAATGACATAAATGTGAAACTCCCGTTTGTTGTCAAAGAAAGCGGTCACCAAGGTCTACTCTTGCTCACTCACGTACTTGAATCATCACTATGTTGTATCGTGCAAATGTTCGGTGCAAACTAACCCTACGAACCCTTAAAAATACTGTAGTTTCTTGTGGCATGTATGATTGGTAGAGACCCGGATATTTCGCGGGTTCAACGACCAGCAGGCTGTACTGTACATTCCTGTGTACACTATGTCCTCAGCTACTTGTACATTGGCTGCTGCTCCAGTGAGTGGTCAGTTGTACATGTGACAAGGTGGCGCTGGAGTCAAGAGATGTGTAGGGTCCGGTAGTTTTCGCGAAAATATTTCTGCAACACTTTGTTTCAGTGTCTTACGTGCGCACCTGCAGCTCTGTTTTGTGGCCAGTGATCGGATGCCGTAACACCCAGCGTCTGGAGGTTAAACCCGCAAATCACATACGTGTTGTGTCACAGCTATCCATGTACTGATTGGTACAAACAAATGAATAATGACGCTGCACAAAAACACTCTGCCAGTAATCATGAAGTTGAGCTGCAGGTGAACACGTAATATACTGAAACAAAGTGGGGCAAAAATCTTTTCGCGACAAAATCGTGGCCCTAGACATCACACACCTGTGATTTGCAACTAGAACCCCAAGACGCGTGAGAGTTAAAACACCCAATCACTAGAGCCACGATTTTATGGCGAAAATATTTTTGCACCATTTAGTTTCAAAGCCTTATGTTGACATCCGCAACCCTGTTTCATGGCCAGTGATTGGACGTTTTAACTGTGACTGGTCTTGAGGTTCTACTGACAAATCACAGACATATGGTGTCACAATAGCCTCACTGTTATTGGCGCAGTCGAATGAGGGACGTGTCTTAACAAAGACCCGCTGCCAATAGCCGTGAGGCAGAGCTGCCGATGTGCACGCGAGACTCTGAAACAAAATGTTGCAAAAATCTTTTCGCGACAAAATCGTGGCTCTACCAATCACTGACTATAAAGCATAACTGCAGATGTGCACGTAAGGCTCTGAAACAAACTCGGGCAAAACTCTTTTCGCGAAAAGTTCACGTCCCAAATAATAGGCATCACATATTACAATAGCGGGATTCTTATTGGCTCAGTCAAATAGGGGAACAGCTCTACGCACAAGAGAAAACCAGTAATCTTTTCATTAGCTGAACGTGCGTTAAAATCCAACAAATTGTCGAGTTTTCCCGCGATAAACCATTGTCAGAGATGGTAAAAAATCGCGAGAATGTTTTCTGCCAGTGTATTCTGCAAATCAGTGTAGCGTCCTGCGTCATATATTGTTGGCCGGCGGTTATGTGGCATAGTCTAGTTGTTTACAGACGAATCACAGACGTCCAGTAGTAGCGCACCAGAGTTATCATTGGCCCAGTCAAATAGGGATTCGCCAGTAACGAAATAAAAGCGTCGGACATGAATACACTACATTGAAGCCTAGCAAACAGTCAACTTTTCCAGCGATAAATCACCTTCTCTAACCATTGTATTGGTAGGGACTGGAAAATTTCGCGAATTCAATGACCTGCAGGTTAGAATCCATTGTACTGTGCATACTCAAGCCATGACCATTTGTCAACTAGCTGCTACTCGGTGGAACAGCAGACAATGAACGAATAAATGGGGCTTGAGTATGCATAGTACAATTTATTCTAGCCTACAAGTAATTGAATTCGCGAAATTTTCCAGTCCCTAATTATTAAAGATGATGGTTTATCGCGGGAAACTTGACAGTTTGATGGATTTCAACGCACGTTCAACTTACCAGAAAATGATTTTTTGTGCCAACATACCCTTGAAAACGCTGTAGTTAATTACAACACACATGATTAGCTGATGTACGTCTGACACAACTTAGCTGTCTGCAAACCAATAATAGGTATCAAATATTACAACAGCGAGATTGTTATTGGCTCAGTCAAATAGGGCAACAGCTCCACATAAAAGCGAAAGCCAGTCATCTTCTGGTAAACTGAACGTGCGTTGAAACCCAGTAAACAGTCGTTTTCCCGCAATAAATCATTTTCTTTACCAATCGATTGTATTCAAACACTCGCAACATGTATTGCGTTCATTTAGATATTTAGATAACTATAGAAACTTACGTTTTTTTGAAAAACATTAGCCTACCTGGTACAAAAAATTTCCAACATTTATATGTAACGGTTTGTGATGTATTATCCCGTTCAGGATCTAAAAATTAAACTCACAAAGACAGCATAACTTAAATATAGGAACCCGCGGAGGGCGTGGTACATAATTCAACGCTAAAAGCATTAATCTATAACTGTAGGGTTCTTTAAGCGAATTTGCGATAACTAAGCAATAGCAATCCTAGATAATAGTTTTATCCAACGTTTTAAACAAAATTGTTTCCAGTATTTCGAACTTCTGAGGCACAATCTCTGACGCCGGAACCTCGTGCATTTACCTGCGGCACTAGATATCACGCGTAACGAATCAGTAATTCTGGATAAAAATTTACTCATAAAGTTGGCAAGTACCATTATCTAGGATTGTCATCGAGTATTTTATCCATATTGGCTGCGAAAAAAAGCGTAGAAGTCAGTTGATGATTTCGGCGTTTATTTACCTACCACGCACTCTTTAAAGGTAGACAGTCAGAAGTGGAGGATCACACTCCCAAGCAACACTAACAGCGGAAGATTAGGGAGGCGTAGAAGGTAGGGTGTAGGTTAGCCGACATGGTAAGGTGGCTGATTCAGCTTCCTGGGCCGCATGTCGCAGTCCTGAGGGGGCGTCTCTCCCGGCCTCACCGCAGTGAATCATGGACCGCGAGACTGAGGGATGAATCAAGCCGGCCACTAGACGTGCCAACAGTGCCACAAGACACTGCGACTACTTCCCGTCCCTGGCCACACATGCTCCTCTACTGACACCTTACCTTATTTCCGAGAATCTCCTTTCAGCCTTTGTCGGAGTACCCTTGTCAAGATTTACTCGTACCTCTTATACAAAAAAGTCTTTAGTTTTGCAGTGGATTCGAAAATATATTTTTAACACAAATTAACACATATATCAAATATTGATTCTTACAGATATAACACTTATATATCATCGTTTGTATCTGAATTATTCTGTTACAATACACTAACAGGATTTTTAGATTTTTGCCCCTGAAATATCACACATTTTGTTGTCAAAATAAGCCAAAATTAAGCAAAATAATTTTCTGTTAGCAAACGGCAGATTATTAAAAAAAAAACGCTCTGGCAAAATTGTGTATCGTATGACTGTACACAGTTTCACATTTTTTCAAAGCATTTGGTTAAAAAATGTTCGAGTTATTTGTAATTGTTTGAATGAAATATCATTGCTAGATATGATGGTATATCGCGAAAAAATTTTGTCCCATCATACCCTTTAAAACATTGTAGTTTCTTGTGACATGTATGACTAGGTGATATACGTCTGACACAACGTAGCTGTCTGAAGACCAATAATAGGCATGAAATATTACAATGCTCAGTGAAATAGGGCAACAGTTCTCCATAAAAGCGAAAACGAGTAACCTTTTCATAAGCCGAACGTGCGTAGAAACCCAGCAAACAGTCAAGTTTTTCCGCAGTAAACTATCATCTCTAATCACGGTCTTAAGGCTTGTTTGTACCGGTTTCAGATCGTTTAAAGTGCGGAACAGCGGGGGATAAGAGTCAAAGTACCACTCTCGGCGATAGACACATGGTCTCTACGTGCATATCCCGAGGAGTTCAAAGAGTTTACTCGACGTAACATACGTTGTATAATACCTGGTCATGGAGCGCAAGAGAGGACTTCTCCTCCTAGGTTGTCGCATCGTTCGTGTATTATTTTTCTACAACGTTAAGCCGGTAAAGTTTTCATCTTTAGTGTAACCTAAGGATGCTGTGGTTTGCTTATTTTACGGCCGTTATTGGACATTCTGTATATATTGCATCAATTTTAACATACAAAAATTATAAAATCAGGAATACGACGTCGAGCGGACGACTGGATACTCAGACGTGTATAACATCTGAACTACTCATCAAAATTCGATGATATTTTTTTTGCCGAATTAATATTTTATCAGCAGACTTTTTATACAGCGCTATCAGGTTGTATGCTTTACTTTCGAGTAGCAAATTAAATCTTTTTTTTATAAGTAAGGGCTTGAAACCACAAAATATAAAAAAAAGGGAAAACTGTAATTTTTTTATAATTTTTAATAACCGAATTTCAAAAATACTCGCGTTTTCATTTGAAAATAATTTCAACATCCGCGCAGAGATTTTCGTAATATTAGAACAGCAAGTATTACAATTTCCACCTCCCGTAGGAATGAGTCAAGCAAATGAACAGCTTACTGAAACACGCTCGCACACGGTAGCTGTACAGCTGTGGGTAAAATGTGGCAGGGAGACTGCGCAGATGCTGGACGCCCCAGTCGTGTTGGCGCAGGTGCGCGGCTTACAATAATGGCGTCATGTGACCCGAGGAGACGGCACATACGGCCCGGGAGGGAGCGTTGTCGTCTTGTTGGCTCCAGCACAAAGGCTAAGAGAGAAGATTGCCGCTCTTTGTGTTGTCAACGGTGCCTTCACAATGGCCGCCTCGTCGCAGCACGCCAGATACCTTCAGTCTTACACGAGCCATTATACACCTAGAGAGGAAGCGAGAAAGAGAGAGAGAGAGAGAGAGAGAGAGAGAGAGAGAGAGAGAGAGAGAAATTCGTAATCAAGATAAACCCCTACTTTCATGAACTTCCATGGTTGCTGCTTGCGGATATTTGATTTTCGTACTTTGTACAATTAGCCAAGTTATGGCGTAGCCGTCTTTGTGTAGGTCTATACCCCACCGAGAAAAAAAAAGCAATGATAACCCTATACAAATATATTAAGAGCGTTCACGTGGTAAAAATTCGTAATTGTTTGTTTGCACGAAATAGTGTTCGTTTTATAGACGTTACTTGTTACTACATTTCCCTCTTGTAAAAATTTTTTATCTTTCATAGTCTTCTCATTGCGACATTACAAAGTCAGAATTTGCACGTTACAAGAACGTAGTAATAACAAAAACCAAGTGCCTTACTCAGATGAAATAATTTACACTGAAATTATATATTGTGGACCATATGCTAAACGATGTAAAATTCCAAAACTAAATTCCTTTGTACGTTTTTTAAAAAAAATATTAAAATATTGACAATTTACTTTATTTTTGGCAATAAAAAAAAACAAAATACTTTGTTGAGTGTTTTTAAAGATTTTAGCATACGACCAATAATATATAATTTCAGTGTAAGTTATTTCATTTGAGTAAGTCACTTGGTTTTTGTTGTTTCTATGTTACCGTAATTTGCAAATTATGACTTTGGCATGTCGCTATGGAAAAACTATGACTGTTAAAACAAAATTTTACTAGTGAAACATGTAGTCACAAGTAACGTATATAAAACAAACACTATGTCGTTCAAATATACAGTTATACATTTTTTACCACGTGAACACCCTTAAGGAATTCATTTGGGTTGACTTTTTTTTGCACGTTCCTGGCCTAGAAATGCAGAAGCGATAAGGATGACACAGCACGCGAATCACATCTCACCCAAGCCTATATGCGCAGTCTTCTTGTCGACAACTCGTCTCTATGAGATATAGTTACGTCGTGTAATATTAATGCAAATGATGTATTGTTAGAGACATGCACTTTTCGCGAAAAGAATTTTGCCCCACTTTGTTCCAGTGCCTTATGTGAACGTCTGCAGTTCTGCTTCATAGATATTGGCAGCGTGCCTTTGAACTGTGACGTTTCTCATTTGACTGTACCAATCACAATAAGGTTACTGTAACACCACACGTCTGTGATTTGCGTGTAAAAGCCCACGACACACGAATGTCAAAACATCCAATCTCTGACCGTGAAGCAAGTCTGCAAACGTGCACACAAGTCACTGACACAAAGTGAGGCAAATTTCTTTTCGCGAAAAGTTCATGTCTCTATGTATTGTACGCGTCTATACCATTTAAAACATTCTGCGCCAAAATGTTTGTACCTGAATATGACCGCAAAACACTCATTTCCGCCATCTTCGGCCGCTGGAAAATTTGCTTTCGCAAATAGTGAAAAACCAGAAATGAATATAAACACATGTAATGTTCTTTAAATGCGATATCTAAGTAGACATAACTCGTGTATGATGAGCAGTTTCCGAATAATCTTGCACGCAGCTCGGCGGTTTTGTCAGGCGGCCACCTTAATCTAAGACTAACTTACAAAATGACAGGAAATACTGATGCCACTAACTTGCAGGTAAAATTTTCTTAATTCACATAAAATATATAATTAAGAATTGTCAGCTATGAAATTAACTTTAAACTGAATACCAACATATGAATACGGAATTCAGTAATTGAGATACGGAATTCAGTAATTGAATTACAACGGTAGCCTTTTCAAAGATGTGTCTTTAGTTTTCTGACAATGATCCACGTATTTTTATATTCACTTTTGTTTTATCTTCACGTGAATGTGGCTAGGATAAAATACGACACGCAGGAAAACGGGGACGTATTTCAGATCTCGAAACGCCGAATCTGTTGTCGAGGGAAGCCTGCTACTTTTCACCTGTTTCTTTGCCACGTAGAGCTATCTCTGGTCATTTGTGTTTTCATTGTTGTCCGCATACATTTCTACTGCAAATTTGCTTACATTGATTGTTTTATTGTTATTTTGTTTTATGTTTCGTATTTCTTTTTACGACTTTATCCTCTTCCGGATATAGTTTGCGTTTCAATTGTTCTGTTCTACTTTTGTGTGGTAATTTTGGCTACGATTATGTTTCTTTACGGAATTATATGTGTGTGTTTGTTGACAACTACTAATATTGGCCTTTCTTTTTTATATTTGTGCTCTATTGTGAGGTATTTCTGCAAGTCGGCAACATTCACTTGCAGTTGCGTTCATAGATCCCAGCATAGGAGTGCCTCGCAACATCAACAAACTTACATCTATCTGGAATTAGAAACAAAAACATCGTAAGAAAACACCTTAGAATATAAGCTATGGAGGTGCACAGCGGAGTACATTATTTTCATCAAGTTGCAGACACGTCGTTTAAAAAAAAAAAAAAAACAAAAAGTCATTCCAGCAATGAAATATACCACTCATTTGTGAGCGTTTTTATGCACAATGAATGAGATACTTACCGAGGTGTATAATCTGGTAGACCATTTTCTCTGGAATATAATTGTTTTGTGTAAAATATTTTCGTAAAATATGAATGAATGAGAAACATTTCGAAAACTTTAATTTATTTGAACGCCTGATGTGTAGGCAGCATGTACATGTGTACGGTTACGCATGCTGTCTAAGAAGAAGGCGTTGATATATTTTAAATATATCTTTCACAGAAAGACATCAAACATACTTTCCCACAATCGTGAAGAAGGCCGGTGTTAAATTCCAAAATATAGTGTGACTTCAGTAATAAAAAACTGCTTTAGGCAGCCTCTCAGTTATCCTTGTGGCAAAAGATGGCCATTTATAAAGCAAGTCCGTAAATAATTTGTAATAGCTCTAACGCATCACTTTAAAAAGCATTTGCTACCAACCGTGTTACGTTTTTAATATTTTGTTTCTTACTTCCCTAATCTAAAATAAGTGTTAAAAATTTTTTCCCCAAAAACTCTGCGCGGTTTTAATTTCCTTTGCTGTCTAGAGAGAGAGAGAGAGAGAGAGAGAGAGAGAGAGAGAGAGAGAGAGAGAGAGAGAGAGAGAAGGTATTTAGCGCTGGTGGGGGGTGACATGAGGTGAGCATGGAGCAGTGTCGGAATAAATTGGCGGGGGAAACGGGAGATCCCCGAGAAAACCCGCCGACCAGCGGCATCGTCCGGAACGATTCCCACATGCGAAAATCCCGAGGACCGACCCCGCCGGGAATCGAACCCGGATCGCCTTGGTGAGAGGCGAGAGGTCTGACCCCTCGACCATCGCGGCCCCTTTCTTTTCTGTCAATATGAATTCTGAAATAGGCTTTTGTTACAACAAGCATAACCGAAACTGTACTAAAATATTCGTTGTAACTTACGTTTGGACACCCATGGTTAAAAATTTTTATTTTATACCACCTGTAATGTAAATAAAAAAACTTCCTTAATTTCAAAAATTGAACCCAAAAAGGAATTTTATCACACAAATATTTACAGGCAGTGTAACTTCGACTTAATGTAACTGCATATAACGGTCTTAAACGTACTAAGGTATTTATGAGGAAAAAAAATCTAAACTTGAGGAATGCGCTCTGCTACTTCTGTCTTAAATACACATTGGCACGCCGTGATGCCGGTTATGTTTCCGAATGCAGGACAGTCACAGAAACTTCGTTCCATTTGAATTTGCTGCCAGTTTTTCGGTGAGAGTGCACTCAACTCGCTCCAGTTCTTTCCGAGAAATGCACTTTCTGTAGATAAAGAAAGGTGGAGGGGGTAAGAGAGCCAAAACTAAGATTTTCGCCTTTCAAACATTCACAAGCAGTCTTTAAATAGATATGTCATGACGGGTACAGTATCGCCAGTCTTGAGACATCCTTATATATATAGGAATAATTTTAAAATAAAAATTCGCTTCGATGGAAAACGAGGCGCATACTGTATAGTTATGCCTTAAGGCCTCGCTCTTTAGTTTTGCAATGGTTTCAAAAATATTTTTTTACAAATATATATATATATATATATATATATATATATATATATAATGAATTCTGGTAGTTTTAACACTTGTATATCATCGTTTGCATCTGAATTTTTCGGTTGCAATACACCAAACGAATTTCTGGATTTTTACCCCTGAAATAGCACATATTTTGTTGTCAAAATAAGCCAAAATGAAGCAAAATAACTTTTTGCTAGCAAACGGTACATTAGGCCTACTTTAAAAAATCGCTCTGGCAATATTGTGTATGGTATAACTGTACACAGTCTCAAATTTTTTCAAAGCATTTGGTTAAAAAAATATTCGAGTTATTTGTAATTGTCTGAAATAAATGAAAGATCATGGCCTTAACTCATTCGATCCTGTCTTCACCTGTAACTAGCCCTGAGTACATAGCGCTCAGGTTAAAAGTACTGGGGGATGATAATTGTTTAGGCACCCGGTATAAAGCATCAGAAGTCTTGGCAATTTATCATAAATTATGATCCTTCCCAAAATCCTTCACTGTCTCTGTTGCACGAGCTTACAACTGGTTACGTGAACACGTGCGGAATTCGTCAATACTCTCGGCTCTCAAACATGGGTTTTTAGGAACATATTAAATGTTTGGCGTCACAATTCTGGAAATTATTCTTTGGCATACGTAGCATTCAATTCATTTTCTTGTTCGTACTCCTACCATTACGACCCCTTAAGAGGGCGTGGTACACTATTCACCGTTGAAATCATTAATCTATAATTGTAGGTTTCTTGAAGCCAATTTGCGAAAATTATACAATAGCAATACTAGACAACAGTTTTAGCCAACGTTTTAAATAAAATTGTTTCCAGTGTTACGAACTTCTGAGGCAAAATCTCTGACGCCGGAACCTCGTGCATTTAACTGCGGCGCAAGAGATCACGCATAATGAATTAGTAATATTAGATAAATATTTACTCACAAAGATGGCAAATACCATTATCTAGGATTGTCATTGAGTATTATATTCATATTGGCTTCGAAAAAAAGAGTAGGAATCCATTGATGTTTTCAGCGTTTATTTGTCTACCATGCACTCTTAAATTCCGTATAAGTCATTGCAAAATTAATTGGAAACATCATATTTCTGTCAGTTCTTATTAACGTTAATTTCATTCTTTTGAATAACGATTACGTGTACTATTTCATTGGTTATTTTGATTGTGTAGTGTCACAACTTTTATACGCCAGTGTTTGTTACTACAAAACTAATTGCTATTGTCGCTGGTCGTTAAATTGGATGCATTCATAAACGTGTTAGTTATACAATTTTGTTAAATTTAAGAGAAGGCTGCCTGCCGTCTTCTCCATGTACTTAAGGCAATACATAATAATAAAATCATTATAGCAGTATGGTAAGCATAGTAAGCATTTAAATCCATAATGGCACGTGTATGATATGATATATAGAACCGGAAAAACGTTGAGTTCTCTACTGGAGACATTTTGAATCAAGTATGTTTTAAGTTTCTTGCCCATACGTGTACTTACAGTACATTAACACAATGTCTTACTATAATGTCCATAAAACCGGTTCAGTGTACTGCAATGTTGACAGCGAAGTAACTTAATTATTTACGCATATTTAAACTGATTGTCATTGGAACTGATTTTTTTACAAAAGTAGAAAAAAATGTGTTGTTTGGTTGGTAGGCGAATTTATCCAGGATGTTGCATGTTAATATTTTGGGGGAAAATACCTCACGTCTAGAAGAACGAACCATGATGTGTGAACATGGGACCGAAACTGCGCCGATTTTACACAACAGTTCACAGTACATTACGTATAGTACATAGCGTGGGAGGGTTTATGTTAATGTGGAATGCAATCTTTGTTATTATTGGCAGCTACACACCATACAAGACGTATTTAATTGGATGAAACGCATTGTAGGATGTAGCATTCTCATAGTAACATGATCAACCCGCAGGCTGTACGCCATGTGAACTATAGTGCATAAACGTTGCATTTTCGGATACATGTTAGATTGACATTTCCCCCCTTCTATTCGTATGTGAGGAGTGTTCCTCGAAATATAGACATACAATTTATCAACACCCAGTATAGTAGAAGGATTCCAAATTGTTAGGAAGTAAAAAACTGCCAAGCACGACTACAAGATGATTAATTAGATACATGCAAGTTTCCCGTTATTTTCCGGCAGTATACTAAGCTGTAAACAGCTGTAAAATTGTTCAAAGGCTCCTATTGGCCGACAATGTCGTCGCATCCAGCAAAGAATGCTTCTGTCTAATAGTAAAAATTTCCACGGTAGGTAGCCAATCGCCTGTAAAAGAAGACATGCATGTAAATATCACAGGCATATTCATGGACAGTAATATTAATAATACGTATGCGCACTGGTATGATCAGGCCAGTAAAGTCTACAAACAAATAATAATGCGAATTTTACGAGTCTCTAAAGATGATCCATTTAACGCTATTGCGTATTTAGTCGTTGGACGGTATTGTGGCGTGTCACGCGAAAACGTTTTTACGCGAAACCGCTGATTCTATTGTTATTGCTGTTATCTATGAAAAGAACACCCATTTGAAACTACAGAGGCCACGTTTTGAAAATTCAATTGCTTGTTAGAAACATGATTTTGGGGCCTCTGTAAAAAAAAACGCTGCTTTTTTAGACTGCTGTACCTCCGAACATACGAACCGAATCCGTAAATTACAACATAAGGTGCGTGCATTGGTCTTTACTTCATACTATACAAACATTAAATGTTAGATTCATAGCTTAAAGTTCCACAGGAAAAAGAGTTCTACGAAAACACTGCACCCCAGTTTCGCGCGCTGCGAATAGCTGTTTCCAGAGCAATAACAGGCGAGATTATTGGCTCAGTCAAATAGGGTAAGAGCACCATGTACAAGAAAAAGCCAGTAATTTTTTGGTAAGCTGAACGTACGTGAAACCTAGCAAACCGTCAAGTTTCCCCGCGATATAACATCTTCTCTAATCATCACTTCAATGTGTAACGCATCTTCACTTAATGCCATGATCCATCATTTTAAGGATTTACAGTAATTACTTTTTAAAATACTAAACAAGAGTAGATATAAAACAGCTGTTCCAGAGTTTTATTAAGAACAGTGTATATACTATGTCATGCTAATTTTTTCAAGACAAAATACACATTGATTTTAATTAACTGTGCAACTAAGAAAATTCTCATTAATTAACTGATTAGCGAAAGCTATACAACTATCTGTCTAGAAAAAATTAGACTACTCAATAAAAATAATTTTCAACAAAACCGTGCAACAGTTTATCCTTATCTACGCTCGCTTAAGAATAAAAATACAACTATCGTTACTACATTAGAAATGTCGGATTATGGCCTTAATCATTTTCCATTGCTCTTGTTTGAAACAGTTTTCGGAAAAGTGCTTAAACTTATTTAGGCACATCACGAGTAAATCTTCATTACTAGCCTGGAAGTTTACTCTCTGCTTCTATAGAATATTATTACATAGTAATGTTCCTATGAATCCCCACACACAAAAGACGCTATTTTCTTGGTATTGTACCGATTCGTTGGGTAACCGCTGGGTGCAACTGAGTACAATTTAGTGTGCGAGATAATTAAGAACCAAGAAACGTATCACAGCTACAAATTACCCCCCCCCCCTTTTTTTCCATCCACCGAACACCTTTTTACCTACTTTTTTCTTTCCCTTTCTCTCTTTCTCTTCCTCTCTTTCTTTTCACAGACCGTCCCTGATAGATAGTGTTGCCGAAGGTGTGGGAGTAATTAGGTTGCGAAGTTGCTTGATGGGGTGTCACTCGATATAGGTATATCCAGTTCACGTGCAACCTTTAGCGTTCTAATTGGTGTATTTTAATAGAGGGTACAGTTACAGACACTGGCAAATCATCAGAAAAGTTTACTTGTTTGCTAGACTCCAACGTGCTGTGTTTGACACGGAAAGTTTTGTGTCGATGTTGGCTATCGCTTATTTGAAGCTATGTTTCTCTCTTCAACTTGCCCTGTCATAGCCGTACAGCTTTAACACATGAATCGCCCAAAAACGGTTTGCCACTGTTTCGTACAAAGTCGCGTTAAAACTGACGTAAAGAGGCAACGGTAAAAATTTCAGTGCTAAAAGCATCAGTTTAAAATTGTAGGTTTCTCGAAGCCAAGTTGCAAAAATAAAAAAAACTGCGTCCCTACACAATAGTTAGAGCCCACGATTTTTTGGTGAAAAGAATTCTGCAACAATTTGTTTCAATGCCTTGCGTGTACATCTGCAGGTCAGCTTCTTGATTATTGGCAGAATTTATAATTGCACAGAAGTGGTTCATTTGACTTGTGCCAACAGGAACAAGGTTACTGCGACACCACACGTCTGTGATTTGCGGGTAGAACCCTAGGCGGTGAGAGTTAAAAACAGCCAATCACTGATCATGAATCAGGGCTGCATATGTGCACATAAGGCATTGGAACAAATTGTTGCAGAATTCTTTTCACCAAAAATCGTGGGCTCTAACAATAGTTCATGCCAGCTTCCTAAGCAAATTTTTTCTCGAGTAATGTATTAGTGACGCTGAAATATCGTACATTTAAATGAAGTGAGGGAAGTGAAGAGATGTTGGTCAAGAGTTAAGAGGTGCCAGTATTTTTGTTACGTTTGAGGCATGAAAACGGAGAAGGCGATAAGTGGATTATAACACGTCCCTTCAAACACCTCATTGCTATATTGGTTAATTGCGGGAAAACTTGGCTGTTTGCTGGATTTCAAAGTACATTCAGCCTTCCATAATATTATTGGCTTTCGCATGTACGTGGAGCTGTTACTTATTTGACTGAACCAATAAGAATCCCCGCTCTTGTAATATATTATGCCTGTTATTGGTTTGCAGACAGCTACGTTGTGTTAAAAGTATATCACCCTATCATACACGTAGCGAGAAACCACAATATTTTAAAGGGTATGTTGGCACGAAACATTTTCGCGATAAGCCGTCAACTCTACTCATTGCTAGAGACGGGAAAAATTCCAGGGTTCACTGACCTGTAGTCTAGCCTCCAAGAACATATGTGTATTCAAGCAGACATTATCTGCTCACTGGCTGCTCGATGACGCAGTGATATGAGCCTGTATTTACAGTAAACTCCCGATTATCCGTGTCAATTGGTGCTGTGCCACGCATGGATAATCGGGAAACAAGGAAAACCTGAAAATAGCACATCTGTTAATATAAAATTGTAAAAAAAATTAATTTATATATAATTAACTCAAATACCATAGTAAGTATGTCTGGGATGCACGGTAAAAAACGAGAAAAAATGATTCCGGAATTTCTTTAACCCATTCTTGCGCGCAAGAGAGGTTACGTTCCAAAAATATTTTTTTACAAAAATCTTTGGTTTTAACAGTTTTCAACATACAGAAAGCTGCACGGATAATCCAAAAAACCGGTTAATCGATGCACGGATAATCGGGAGTTTACTATAGTTGCTTCTGTGCTATTGGCTAAGCGACTTCCAGGAAGTGTCAAATAAGCCACGGGCCAATTGCAAAAGTGGCACGAACTTACAGTTGCTGAAATTCTAGTTTGGGGTCAAAAGAAAACGCGAATTTTTCAGGTCTCTACTCATTGCCTTTAGGCGCGAAGGACTATGCATGGAGTGGCGCCAGAATGAATGGGCGGGGGATACGGGAGATCTTCCGAAAACGTGTATGCCTCAGTCGGTGTTTATAGCATTTATTCATTTATTACCCACTTTTAACATGTATCCCGAGGCTAGAGTAAGAATGAAGGCCAGCAAAACTACGTTTACAGGGATGTTTCCCATTATTGAAGAGGGAGTTAAACATGGGGGAGAGTGTCAGCAGTTGCCGTGATTCACGATGTGTGTTCAATTTCCTCGAACAGAAGAGCTTTGAGGAGTGGCGGCCAAAGTAACCTACAAGGGAGACGAAATGTAGATGCTATGTTTGATAAACTCGGTAATTAAACACAGTGCAGGAAACTACTTGGACAAAATGAGCGTCCGCTGCTTAAATAGAACGTCGACGGGGCGTACGGGTTCATTTCAGATGTACTGCTCGACAAACGTTAAGTGTGTCCTCGGAAAATATGTGAACTACAGCCGCCCCGCTCTCTGACATACCTCATCCTCCTACTCTCCTTCGACCCGCTACACCCTACCAGCCAATAGCGAGCAAGTAGCCTGGCCGTCACGACAAGCACTTCGTACAGTCTCGTCCAGTCTCGTCAGCCAGAATGTGACAACCAGCGTGTAGTTCTTGCACAGGCCTATTAGACCTACTACAGATGGTCGCTTACAATATGAACGAAAGTTTAAATGGAGGGAGGGCCCCAAGACATTCATTCACCTCCTCTGCTTTCACACGGTGACCTGGGCTGGAATGGAAACACTAGCGCTCTTACCTCCCCTACCCGAGGCTGCACTTAGGTTTGTCGAGCAGTAAGTCGAATGATTTGACAGAGAGTTTAAGGAAAAAATGGAAAACATAGTATTGTAAAATATTTTCATATCATTCGAAAGCTGCAACTGCCTTGTTGTTTCTGTGGTGTTAGTATGTGTGTACTTGGCCGATGGTGGTTTGTCCCCCGTAGCCATTAATGACATTGTGACATTGTAAATAAACATGTCATAAAGATACAAGATAAAATTATGTAGAAACAGTTCTGAAGTAAATGAAAATATATGCTTATTATCCAGGAAAACGTCTCAAAAGGGCCATACTTCACAAACGTGTGTGTTTAGTGTGGGTATATAATATATATATATATATATATATATATATATATATATATATATATATATATATATATACACTAATAATTATTTAAATTAAATTTTGAAGTAACTTTAGCAAAATATAATTTAAATTTTTTAATCGTAAATATTATAACGGTTACGCATAAAGGAACAACTAACCCCCGGTTCACTAGAACTGAGCTATTCAAGGTTAAATTCTTCTGTGTGCATATCTAAACCATAAACCACTTTTGATGGTCTCTACTAGTTTTCATCAAATATTTTGGTTTAACGCTTGTTTATTTCTAGAACATATTTTGTACCTTCTTCTACTCGGTGTGATTATTTCAAAATAAATTACTTTGTGTGTTTATTACTTTCTGCATAACTCCGACCGACTGACGACGTAACCGACACTGGAGAGTCTATAAATCTAACTTTTCACGAGAAATACACTTAACAAATTATAATTTATTTTCTTAAACAAATTTAAATTGAGATATAAAGCTGTACATTTCATTGAGTAACTAAATCAACTCATTATGGTTTTTATTTCTTTGCAGATCTGCGATGCCGTCAGAAAATACGCGTTTCGTTTCTCCACTACAATGTAGCATTGATTTTTCCAGGTACATGCAAACACATGCGTACACAACATACCAGACGGAACATGGCCGTCGTTTCATGACAACCGCACATCTCTCTCTCTCTCTCTCTCTCTCTCTCTCTCTCTCTCTCTCTCTCTCTGTGTGTGACGTGTCGTGGCTGACCAAGCGCTCTGTTGTGGCTGATGACAGACAAAGAGTGTTCCATCGCCCGTGTTCACGTCATGGGTCAGTAAATCTGCTGTTTCATCTGTTCCTACACTCCCGACACTTCAGCCCAGTAGAGCGGACATTTCTACTGAGTTTTTATTCAACCACTACAGTAACTTCAGTGCCATTGTTAGCTAGCAATATATCTATACAGACTGTCAAAGTAACGATCCAATATTTTGACAGGTAGTACACACCACAACAAGACAACAATGCCAATTAAACATAGATCCTAAAACCGAGAGACTATGTAGGGGATGTAATTCTCCTTGTACTCTGCGCAGAATGTCTACAAACGTTTTTAGCCTTATGCAGCACAGCAGGTGTAAAATACCGCATGTGACTACAGTAACAGAGGAGTGATTAGGTCTAGGCTGGCTCATATGTCAACAACCTGTCGCCTTTATGAGCTCATAATTAGGGCCCGGTAGTTTTCGGGAAAAGATTTTTGCAGCACTTTGTTTCAGTGCCTTACGTGCGCACCTGCACCTTGCTATGTGGTCAGTGATTGGATGCCGTAACACCCAGCGTGTGGAGGTTAAACCCGCAAATCATAGACGTGATGTGTGGCAGTTATCCGTGTACTGATTGGCACAGTCAAATGAATAACAACTCTGCACAAAAACTCTCTGCCAATAGCGATGAAGTTGAACTGCAGATGTGCACGTAAGACACTAAAACAAAGTGGGGCAAAAATCTTTTCGGGAAAACTACCGGGCCCTTGCGATAAGCGAAAACGGTGTGAAATGTTTTGGTTGTTGGCTTTTTCCACCTTACTATTTTATTTATGTTATATTATGTTAAGTCAAGTGCATGCATCTCTAATCGTGTGTTACTATTCCCGTTGGTATTTTTATGTAACAGCCGACTTAAAAATCAGGCCGTTTTGAGCCATTTTGAGGTGCCCCAAAACCATGTTTCTGAGCATGATAGCCAAAAAACAAAATTCATGCTCGATTTGTACAGCACTCTTTAAAAAAACATCACTTATTTATCGTTGCTCCAATTCTATTCGAGGTTTCTATTCAATGCTGCATATTTCTCCCTTGCGAGCCATATCACTTTCATCCTACACAAATAAGCATTTTGAATACTTACATCAATAGGGATACGTAATATTCTTTGATAACGTTGCGCTAGGAGGTACGTCAGAAAAAAAAACCGACGTATAATATTACCCGACGCACCTTTCACAGGTAGTTGCCTCACAAGCAAGTGTCTGGACAACGCTGTCAAATTGAGGCCTTCATTATTGAATGGTTTAGTTATTACCTGATATAATCTGTAGTTAGAGACCTGGAGATTTCGCGAATTCATCATGTATACGATAATTATTTTAGCGACTGGATCATTGTTGGTGAAAATCTTCCTCGAGTACTGTGAACCAATAGCAGACCTGCATGTTAACATCACTGACACCCTACCTTGTCAGATCTATAGCGCCATCAGCACAGATGCTTTGACTTAACACTACTGTAATGAGAATTTGTTACCACATAGAACAAGGTGCGTCTGGTGCTTTTGTCACTAAGCTAATATTTACTACCGCAAAGTGTACAGTGTAAAACATCTCTCTACTTGTGGCTCTGATGGTTATTTAAAAAACTTAACCAATAAAATAACTTACTTTTCATGCCAGCATTCTGACCTGTTATTTTAATGCCGTGATTCAGCCATAGGTAATGATAGCCAAATATAACATTTTATTTGTACGAATAAGCTCATTACAATGAAAGTGAAATGTATTTCAGTGGTCCAACTTTGCATGTCAATGAAATGTTAAATTGCAAACGTTATTCATGTTTTTACAGTAATTTTTCTTTTAGTTTTTCGTCAGTTCAGTTTTACCCTAGACCATATATTAATATAGATTAATCAATTTTCGTTTAAACGTGTCTCGCCATTTGAACGTTTCTTAGTTTAGTTGTAATAACTGCGGAAGGACATACGTTTTTTTTTTTTTTTTTAAATTTTACATTAATAATAACTTAATGAACACAGTAGGACTACAATATTTCACTCATAAGCAGACTATGAAATTGAACTAACCAATAATTTATACTGCTCAATTCGATAAACTTGACTGCTGTAAATAGAAAAAAACTTTCACAGTAGGAGGTAGAGTTATTTCATTTTCATACTTCGCTTTAGTTTTGATTGCTTTTTTAAATGTCGGTTTGAAAATTTACATATTTGTAAACAATGTCGATATAATAGAAGCAACCTATAATCGAATCCACATTCCAACACTTATCGCCGTAGATTTTATATACATATATATCTAAAATTAATTTTTCCGGAATTTACTCAAACAACCTTCACAAGTTCAGGACTTAATGATATCATATCGGTTTGCTAAACTTTTAATGAAATCACTAATTAGTTTCAATTAAAAAAATACTGAATATAATTTTCAGATACGGTATTAATATAACCAACAGTTTTCAGCCAAGAGCAAATTATGTCTCACCAAGATAACGAGTTACTGAAAATAATAATAAATTAGGGTTTATATATCGTCACTTTCTAAGAATTCAATTCCGGAAAATCCCTTTTTAATGAGCTCTTGCGCAGTAAAGAGCAGCCAAAAGAAGTATCAATTTATCTAGCGATTTAGGCTGCTTAGTGATAAGTTAATAGGGATCTTCATTTTCTCCGTATAAAACCCTTGCGAATTGTTACGACTTTGATAACAGAGGATACATAAAAAAAATAAAAAAAGAATATTTGGCTCCCGTCAGTTTTTGGTACTTTTGTAATTACTGTAAAGTGATGTAGTATTTTCATGAAGCCAGAAAAAATATTTATGATTACGCTTCCGCTCGATTATGATAGTTTTGAAATTGCTTTGATTTAGAATTGTAATCCATCATTGCTCTCTCAACAGTTTCGTGGACCTGGTCGTGACAACGATACCAGTGATGCCAATCGTCTACGTGTAATGCTTCTGGAACTAGTATAACTATATAATTTTGATTTTGACAGTGAGTAAAATATCAGAGATTTATTTATTTATTTATTTATTTATTTTTCGAAAATAAGTACAAACTACCAATCCATGCTTCATCCAAGATGATGTTAAAGTACGTAATTATTGGACAATATTTAAATTTTTTTTTGAAAATGTTAATGATATTTTGAAAATAACAGCTGGAAGAGTCTTCTCACTGACTACACAATTTACTCAAAGCAGTTATTAAAACTTACGAAGGTAAGATGGCTTGAATAAATTTCACCTTCATGCATGCAAACACAGGCGTGCGCAAGGCAGGTGCCACAGATGCCTTGTGTTATGATTACAAGAGCCTCGCCTGGAGGACGGGCTATCGACGACGGCAGTGCAATCAAGTCGGTGGTTGCACAAGACAAGGGCCTCAGAGATTCTCCCCACCTGCACTGAAGTGCGGTAATATAATGCAAGTGTCGGGGGAATCGGGGTCGGTCTCCTTCAAGCCTTCTTCTAGGATGCCTTGACGAACAGAAAATTTTGATAATACAATCTGAATAAACGTTATGGCTTTAAAAAAAAAAGCTGAAAATAAAAAAAAAAGTCTAATACTCCTCCTTAAGAAAGCAGGGTAAGATGTCTTTAGCAGACGAATCTGGCCAATTGGCGCAAAAGAATTGTAAACAATGGACTTGAGTAAAAACCACAAGTAAGTGAAACTTAATGTATCTACAGTGTTCATAATATCTACGAAAGAAGCGCGAAACAAATATACGTAATAGCAATACAATAACACATGAAAATGAGCTACGGGCGTCGTATTTAGTCAAATATATTTAACAAATGTACAAAAATTAATTTTTTCTCTGAACCGAGAGATGTGGCACAACGGTAACCCGTTGGACTCGCATTTGGGAGGACCCGGGTTCAATCACCGGCTGCGACCATTCTGATTTTGGTTTTTCCATGGTTTACCGAAATCGCTCCAGGCGAATGCTGGGATGGTTCCTTAGCAAAAGCCATCGTCGACTCCTCTCCCAGTTCCTGTCTTTGTACCAAGCTGTGTCAACAAGGCCAACATGTCAAACATGGATCCTAAAACCAAGAGACTACGTAGCGGATGTAATTCTCTTTGTACTCTGCGCAAGACGTCTACCAAACCACCCCGTTTTATTTAGCTCTATGCATATGCAGTACAGCAGGTGCTAGATGTCGCGTTTGACTACGGCAACAGAGGACTTACACGTGGTTTCCCGAAATCGCTCTAGGCTAATGGTAGGATCATTCCTTAACAGAGGCCATGGTCGACTCCTCTCCCGGCTCCTGTCATTGTATCAAGTTGTGTCACCTTCTCTAATGACCTCGCTGTCGACGAGATGTTACCTTACCTTTTGTTCCGACGCTGTTCAATACACACATCATATCGCCCCTCCCAGCGCTAAAGAACTAGATGTTTAGTTTTGACCAGAACCTCTTCACATCACGAGTTAATGTCTAAACGCCAGAAAGCAACGAATAGAATATGAACACTGTAAAAAAAAAGTTAGTAATGTTACTCATCACATGTATGGTAATATTCCCCAACCTTGAGAGGGAAATCTGATTTCCGAATATGCGTGGAAATTTCCGCAAGGTAGTGTATTCGCCACACAAACCACTCGGAAGTTTCGCTCGCGCGTTATGTCAAATTGTCCTAGAGGGCTGTGCCAATATGTAATGAAAAATTACATTACCAGTTGAGTAACTTTCCTTGACACGTGTTGAGTAATTTTCCCTCACTTGTAGAAGTAATTAGCTTCCATTACATGTAGAGTAAATTTATCTCATTTTTTTACAGTGAAGTTATAGCACGAAAGTCATAATTTCAAGCAATATTTATGTAGCCGTTTAATTCAGAATGAATGTGTTACATCAAAGTAAAAGTATCAGTTATAAAGTTTGTTACACAAGTCTGGCAATGGTATAATTAATTTTTACTAACCCTCGAAGCAAAAAGAAGGGTGTTATAAGTTTGACGTGTCTGTCTGTGTCATCGTAACTCCTAAACGAATGGACCTATCTTGATGCGGTTTTTTTTTTTTGTTTGAAAGGTGACTTGATCGAGAGTGTTCTTAGCTACCATTCAAGGAAATTTGTCCAGCCGTTTAAAGATAATTAATTTTCTAATTTTTCTATTTTTTTTTTTTTTTTTTTTTAAGTGAATGTGAGCAATTCTACCGGTATGATATATATGAAATTTAGTATCCTGTGAGGCGTGGTTCAAAGAGTTTAAATAAAGGCATACGATTCGTCAGAGGAAAGTTACAAAATTTGTGTCCGAAAGAGACACACCTACAAAAAACAAAACCCTTGCTGCAGCAAATAAGTTCCGACTCCAGACTCGAGCTCTTATTCCCAATACGACAAGGATTTTGTTATCAACACTGATCAATCAGGTTAAGCCTAGAATTCTAATTTGTCTACATCATTGTTAATCGAAATTCTCTCGTTAACGTCGCGTATAAAAAATTTACATTCGTTATTCTCTTTCCAGGTTGCCAGTACCAATCGACGTATAACCGAACCCTGGACCATCAAGGGTCAAAAGCGGTTTTCGTAAAAAGAATGGAGATGAACAAATTAAGCCACTCAAATACAGCACAATATACTATGAGCACTTCTGGACAGCTATTGCTAAAATTTTACGTGTGCTTACAAGATAATACTGGCTCTATTGGACCGAATATTCAACAATTGGTTGATGAATACGCGCAAAATACAAAAATGACATTATCACTTCTTCAAAAACTGGCAAACTTACAACAGCGTTGTGTACAAAAATTTTAATGGATATGCCTTACGTGCAAGAGAACAAATTTCATTCTGCTGATTGGCGAGTGGCGCAATTATACGACAAACTTTTCCAAGAAAAAGAAGGATTGCCAAAGTGTAGTATAAAAGTAATTCCCCGCCCCCCCCCAAAAAAAAAATAAGAACTGCGATGTATATTTTCACCGTCAGATTAAAAACATTATAAGAAAAATACAACATTGATTTTATCTCATCGAGTAAGGAAAAACAATTATATACCGAGAATACTGTATAGAAATACATTCGATCGTTCAATCCGCGCCAATATATATTTGGTGACAAGTTACATTACGTTTGGTTCGCTGCTAAACTTTGCGATGAGAGAGAATGTTTTATGAATGTAAATCAAGTTTGTTTTTCTATGGAGGCGTTGAAACAACGTTGTAATTGTAAAAATGCGGCGTTTATAACGTGTGCTAGATGCAGACATAATTACTGTTTCCCCTGTTTCTACGTTAAATATCAACCCGACAAATGTAAATCAACGAATATATAAGAATAAAAGTTTGAATTTTTATGTACATAGTCTTTTCGAATGCACTTTAATTAGAATCCCTTGTTGAAAAGTCCACAATCCCAAATTTTTTTCCTTCATGTTGTATGCGTATAAATGAATTAATAAAATAAATGATTTACCGCTTCTCTTAATTGCGACATGAATACTATAAAAATTGGGAAAGAACCAGAAAAACAACATCTCCGCACGGGGATGCGAATGTGTGACTATTGCTTCACGAGTCCGAGCTCTTACCACGATACCAACCGCTGCTTGGCAAACATGCTAACATAAATGGCTTATACGGTGCCAGAGCCGCGTAAAAAATTACATTTTTTAAACGCTTGGCCATCTGCAGTTCCCACTTCGGGTACTTTCATTTCAGCTAAGCCCTGCATATGCTGTCAATTTGAGCGAAATCCGTAATGATGAGTAGGCGCCCTCACCTTGTTAGTTTTCTAGTGAACATGAAGTCATCGCCGACGCTGGCGTTCGTAAAGCTAGTTTTACACGACGCAATTTATTTCTCGCGCAGCTTCTTGCGCGCAATCACTCGTGCAATAATTTCATGCAATCTGGCATAGTCCATTTTACACAGCGCAATTTTGCCACACGATATACATGCAATTTGTTTTCTTCCCGCCAAAGTTTAGAACAAATGGATAACCTAAAAGCACAAGCTGTACACTTGCAGTGATCTGACGAAGATTAAAATAATTGTGTACCATGTAATAACTTGTGTTTTATCGCTTCAGTGGTACGATAGTCTTATCCCGGACTTCTGATACAGACGCGGCCACCACCTTTGATGCATTCTCGCACAAATGTTTGTGATAATTTGGTGATTTTCTGTTACAGTGGGCCGGAAATTTTTTGTATTCGTCCAAAAACTGCAGAAAAAAACTCTGGTGTCGATTCCATGTTTGTGCGGTGTTTGTTGTTCTTGTTTATACTCACAACTACGTGCATAAATTTACTTCAGGGAATGACCAATCACAATGCTTGTTCCACGCAACTTGCATCGAAATATAGAGCATGTTCTATTTGCCGAAATTTCACCACCGCTTGCATTGCATATGCGGTTCCAAGAATTGTGTGTTTGAGCTCCAATGCAATATCAGCATATTGCGTGGAAATTGTATGTGCATTGCGTCGTGTAAAATCAACTTAAGACGTCGTTTATTTTAATTAACTGCGCCCGTAGGATTGGCTTAATTATTATTTCAATTACCTTATCCGCCATATAATTACTCAACTGATATATGTAGCTGCTTTAGTATGTTCACCAACAGTAACTTAGAAAACGTAATTTATGTTACTCACATTTGTAATTTTAATTGGCAAATTGGACCGCCATCTTATGAAGTTTAGTGTCATTTGCTACGAACGTAACCAAATTTGAAATCCCCCAGTGGTACCGTAAAGCGGGGTAACTTTGCCAAATTTTGGGGTTACTTTGCAGTACATATTTTGTGTGGTGCGTGACTCGCGAAAATGTGTTTTCCTGTAATATTGCAGGGCTGTGATAACTTTGAGTAGTAATTCTTTTTTCGTTTGAGCTAGAATATATATGTCATTGCTAGGCTACAGGCACTTACACATGATTTAAATATATTTTCCTTGAAAGATAGATAAAAACAAGCCTTGCGAACTAACTATATAGTTAATAATTTAATTGTTCTGAGGAAAGTTAACAAGTGAGAGTGAGAAACTTTGGTCAGCGCTCAATATTGAGGTCTTTAGCGGCGCTGGGGGGGGGGGGGGGGGGAGGATGACACGTGAGAATGGAGCAGCGCGGAGGAAACGGGAGATTCCCGAGAAAACCCGCCGACCAACGGCATCGTCCGGCACGATTCCCACGTGCGAATATTCGGGAACCGACCCGGCCAGGAATCGAACCCTGATCGCCTTGGTGGGAGGCGAATGGTCTGATCATTCGGCCACCGCGGCCCCAAAAGTTAATAAGAGAAGCATTTGTAATTTCCGTGGGTTAAGTACGATAAGTTGTTTCAGTATTTGTTTTAATATCACGTATCTTGTGAAAATACATTCGTATGACCAGCGTCTGTTAGACAGGATTACAACCAATTAAATATTTCAGGTTCTGGCTAAGTGTCACTCGCAAATTAGTGTATTACAGATAGCAAGGGCTGCCATTTATATAAAATAAAAATATATATAACTGCTCCAACGCTATTTCAAACATACCACATCTTGATATAATAGCACGAGATAATGAATTTTCTTATACGTACTGTTTACATGAAAACACGTAACATAGCGGTAGAGCCAGTGATTTTTGATGAAAAGAATTCTGCAACAATTTGTTTCAATACCTTATGTGAATACCTATTTCTCTGCTTCAGGGTTAGTTATTGGAAGTATTTAACTTTCGGCGTCTCGTAGTCCTACCCGCAAATCAAGGACGTGTGGTGTAACGGTAACAGTGTTCTGGCTGGTGAAGTCAAATGAGCCACGCCTCTGCACTATTATATTCTGCCAATAACCACAAACTAGAGTTGCACGTGTGCACGTAAGGCATTTAAATAAGTTGTTGCAGAATTCTTTTCACCAAAAATCACTGGCTCTACATAGCGGACAACACTAGCCAATCAGTGCCCGAGTTCGCTGACATAAAAGGAGCCAACAGCTATTTAACTTCTGATGTCCTTGTTTATTACGTGGTACGGTCAACTTCTAGGACAAAACCCTGCAATTGCTGGAGTGAAACTCTGCAGCTCTTCTTTGTACGAGATGTACGCCACGTCTGTTACAGTTCACCGACTGCAGTTTCACCATTTCTTTCAAATCGAAGAACAGTTACTGAACTACACTACGGCAGACCGGCAAAACGTAGTCATTGTTAAGTACGTCCAGTATACGGTAGCCAAGAGTTCCCTTTTAACTATTTGAACCTATTGGCTCCTCTTGTTTGATCCAAGAAAGTTATATGCAGGTCCAGGTCTCGTATCAAATGTACACGTGTGGTTTTTAAGAGCGCTTCCTACTTGAGCTTGAATAAGAATAGGGATCATAACTTACATTATATTCAGCAGTGTCCAGTCATTATTTTAATGATATCTCTTTCCGACAGAAACAGAGTCCTGCATTGAAGAGATGAGAAATATTGCTATGAAAGTAAACATACTGGGATAAATTCAAAATATTTTAAAAGTACAATATAGGAAAGTTTTTAAGAATAACACGAGATGTGTTATTTAATTCCAGTTCACGCCGATATGAGTGCTGTTTCTTTTGATGAAGCACACTTCTCTATGAGAAGCTTTATATACTTCTCGTTGTATGTGATATTCACGAACAGATAACTCGCCAAACGACATAATCAAAGAATTGAGTTTTTTCCCCCCAGATATTCGTAGAAAGTATGAAACTGTCTCTCGTGTCTTTCTCCTAACAGTGTTTCATCATCCGAATTCATTTTGGGACTGCCCTCAGATTTATAGTGGCTCAGTACTCGCGCCACCAAGTCGTCGAAACTCGCCATTCGGTCGCGCCACTCAGTCGCGCCACAGAGGGCCCTTAGTCTAAGACACGGTCGTAGAAGAACAGGTTTGGACACTCGCCTCTGTAGTTCACCAAGTTACCGAGAATGCTATACATTTTTGGCGCTGTAATCCGGGCGGTCGAGTTCAAACTCCGTCCACTTCCTTCCCACTAAGATAAACAATTTATCAAAACGAATTTTTTTTATCAATTTATGAAATACTTCCTTCGCTCACAATTTGAAATCATGGCTCCAGAAATCTTTACTTACTTTATGATGTAAACAATGGAAAAAAGTTGGTGGAGTTTGAGTTTGAGATTACAGCACCAAAAAGTACATTCTCGGTAACTTGACGATCTGCAGCCAAACAACAAGGGGGTCAAGCAAAATACATTGGTAGATAAGCGAGTGTCCAGACCTGTTTTTCTACAACAGTTGTCTAAGAGCAGTTCAGTCCGTAAATTCATAACCACCGTACAAAATAGAGACATAAGAATGTGAATATTGCTAGTGTTTCCAGTTCATGCCGTTGGTAACACGTCTCGCACTTCAACAATGCTAAAAAGCTGTACTTTCCCATGTTGTTCTTCTATGATATCTCTATATATAAATGGAGTGCCCCACTAATTAATTCACTCATCAACGCACAGCCCAAACCGCTGGACCTAGAAACGTCGTAGGCACTCACTAAGGAAGGGTTTTTCGAAAATCTAAAATTAAAGGGGTGAAAGGGACAAAACGTGTTTTCGCGAAATTCTCGATAACTCTCCAACTTGATGATATATTGTTAATATTTTTACTTCTAAACATTGCCTAAGCAATTGTATATTTAATAATTTTTAGATTTTTCGAAATTCTGAAATTAAGGGTGTGAAAAGGCGTTAAATGTGTTTTTAACAAATCCTCTATTTCTCTTAAAGCACTTAAGATATTGAGGTGATCTTTGCAATAAGAATGGTGCTCATGTAAATGTCTAAAAAGTAGTTTTACGAATTTTCAAAATTCGTCCTTGAAAGCCGGTAAAAAAATTTAACTTGTTTTCAATTAATCATCCGTATCTCCTGAACCATTTGCGATATCGAGGTGGTTTTAGTTTAAAATGAAACTTACGTAAATACCTAATTTGTAATTTATAGATAAATGCTCTATTTTTTAGTTTGCGTACATAAATATATACAAACCAATATAAGGTAATTCGCAAATTAAAGATATTCAGATAATATAGTGACACTACCAATTAATACGTAATTAAAAGTTAGTTACTCTTTTCCATAATACACGCGGGCAAACTCGCAACGGGGCAGCTAGTTTGATGATATTTTTCAGTGTAAGTGGATAAGAGAAGGTCAAATTACACAGTTAAGCTGGTTTTACACGACGCAATGTGCATGCAATTTCCACGCAATATGCTGATCTTGCATTGGAGCTCAGACACACAATTCTCGGAACCTCACATGCAATGCAAGTGGCGGTGCAATCTCGGCAAATAGAACATGCTCTATATTTCGATGCAAGTTGCGTGGAACAAGCAATGTGATTGGCCATTCTCTGAAGTACATGTATGCAAGTAGTTATGAGTATAAACAAAAACAACAAACACCATACAAACATGGAATTGACACCAGAGTGTTTTTTTGCACACTATAATACAAAATCACTAAATTAT
>PNEQ01126178.1:0-33994 GCA_003012365.1 Medauroidea extradentata
CAGTACGTAAAATAAATCCATTTATAAATATTTTCGCTCTGAAATTCAATGACGTTTTAATGTAAACGCACAGCAAGCTTCTAATCTGCAGGAACTTATGGTACGGAAGAGGGTAACAGATGGCGACACAAGCTATCGTAGGTATCGAAGTATCGAAGACGCGGAACCAGATTGTCGCTGTTTCGGCCCGGCCCTGCGATTTTTAGACACGGTCGCAGAAGCGACAAGCGACAAGCCTTGTTGCAGCGACAAAATAGCTGCGACAGTATATTTTACCCATCCCTAGTGCCATCTCTGCTGATAGAATGGAATCGTTTGAAAGTCGTTTGGATGCTTTGCAGCTTATATCTCAAAGAAAACTTTCGGAAATTTTGCAAAGTATTCCCGGAAAGAAGAATCTAGTGATTGACCCTGTGTTAATGAAATCATTGGATAATGTTACTGGCGTTTCTTTTTTAAGGTTCGTTCTTTACCGCGTGTTACTAGAAGAGGTTATTCACAGGGCAGGTTTGCAGTTAATCAGTTGTGTTCCAAGTTACTTAAGCTGGATTTATACGACGCAATGTGCGCGCGATTGTCCGTCAAAATACTAATTTTGAATTACAGCTCAGACACAAAATTTTTCCCAAGGAGTAAGCAATGCCGTGATTTCCGAGATTATGTTTTCAGGGCAAGACCTCGTAATTTGTGCAGAACAGGCAACTTGATTGGCTAATGTGTGTGTCACGTCCTGGATGATTCTCTCGAGTATAGTTTTACGTGCAAAGTAAGGATAAACAAATACTAGAGACTTTTGTAAACACAATGTTCTTGCACCATCCCTTCCACTGCCCTTCTAAACTGACCTGCACCCTATCCTTCTCAATGACACCACCACCTACTATAAATTCCACTCCCTAACTGTCCTAACCAACATCGACTATAACCGCCACTGTGTCCCCAGACTCACTGTTTCCTCTAGGTACCCCTACACATAACCTCTTCCATACGTTCACCCAGTGATTCCATCCCTCTTCACCCAACACTGTCCTGTACATTCTCCACCCTTCTCCTTCAGTGTTATCCAAGCCATGTGCATCACTGACTGCCTGAAATTAACCTTCATCTTCTCTAACCTGCAACTACCATCTGGCTGCCCTTCTTTGTACCTTCTCTAGCTCTTGTACCTTCACTCTGCTGCAGTATGTAAAGAACAAGTCGGGCCGTGGTATTGTAGAACTCCTTCACCTCAGAACTGGTTATTCTCAATATCCTGCTCAACAATCCTAGCACTTTCCTGCTCTTCTAAACATGGCTCCTCCATCCAAGGTTTCATGTAACGTCACTCCATATTCTGATGCTCTTACCTATCTATGGAAGCCCTGCTCTTTAACAGTTTCCTTGTGAACTGTATTACTTTAGTTTTCCTCACGTTTATCTTCATATTAACTGTACATAACCTACACTTAGTATCTTCCTGCAACTTATTCTCCCCACTCATCGCACAGACGACTGTGTATTGTACAAGGTGATTGGAGAGGGTGGGGAACTGCAGGAGGACATAAAGAAATTGGAACTGTGGACAAAGGAAAATGAGATGAAAATTAACGTAAATAAAACTAAAATTTTGAGATTTACACAGAAAAGACAGGTAGTCAGAGAGACATATAGATGGTGAGGACAGGATATTGAAGAGGCGGACAGATGTAAATATTTGGGAGTTATTCTTCAGGACGACTTAAGATGGGGCGAGCAAGTGAAGTGTGTTACAAGTAAAGGTAGAAGAGCGCTGGCCCTGCTGGGAAGGGTGTTAAGGGGCACAGACAAGAAAGTGAAAGAAAAGGGATACAAAACAATGGTGAGGTCCATCTTGGAGTATGCGGCGGCGGTCTGAGACCTGTACGTGGGAAGGGAAGTGGTAGAAATGGAAAAGGTGCAGAGAAGGGCTGCTAGGTGGGTCACAAATAAGTGGAGGACACAGGGGGAGATAGAGAAGGATTTCAGACCATCAGTAATGGTGAGAGGACTGGGGTGGGGCACACAGCAGGAGAGGAGGAGAGTGGAGCGGATGGTAAGGATGTTTAAGGGGGTGAGGGGGTGGGTGGGTGGGCACAACTGGGTGACAAGATACAGAGAGGTATATTCAGAGGAAGGGGTGATCATGAGTGGAAGATACAGAGGGTGGGGAAGAGGACAGAGAGAGGAAAAAACACTAGGATGGTGAGAACGGTGAAGAATTGGAATGAGTTGGCGAGGGATGTGGTTGAGGTGACGGGAGCGAGGGAGTTCAGGAAAAGGTTGATGGGGTCGGAACATTGAGAAGAGGTAGGTTAAGCAAATCCTTGCCACAGGGCTGAGGCCCAATTGCAAGAAGAAAAATTAAATTTTAAAAAAAATCGGCAAACAGTTTTATTCTACTGTCACAGCTCTGGTGAACAATATAGGACCTAACACGCTTCCTAGGGAAACTATGCTCTCAACAAATACAGTATTTCCTACTTTCACTCTCTCAACCATTCTCTTCTAAAAATCTGCTAGCCACCCTACCAACCTCTTGTTTTCTAATAACTCATTAGGCCTACCTTGTGCATAAGTTTCCCGCAGAGTAACTTGTCAACTGTATTCACCAGATCCTCCAACAGACTGCCAGCTGATTTCCATGAATGTCCCTTTCTGAATCCATGCTGGTATTCTCTCCAGCAGTTGTTTTCACATGATAACGTTACTATCATTTTCAGTTTGCATAATTCCCTGAGCTTTTGATTATCCGTTTAAACAATACATTGGCTGAAAGAAAACAGATTGCATTCGTAATGCGTTAAATTGCTCCATGTAGAAGATGATTGAATGAGCGGGAGGGATGTAATTGCAATTATTGTGTGCACGATAAGCAAATTGCTCAATGTAAAACCAGCTTTAATAGTTAATGTATGGTTCACAATTGAAAACCTAACTAGGCTATAATGCGTCAAGGGCTTGGGCCTGAGTTTCTCGGCTTTCGAGAGAATTATTTTTAAAATGCATATGAGAATCAATATTGTAACATCGCTTCGTAACTTTTTTGTAAATTGGTTTTATAATTTTTCGAGACAAATTGTATGATGAGTAGAGCTAATTTATCAATTAAAAGGAAATTTTGGTTTATTAACTAATTAGCAACTATTCTGCAGTCATCTGACTCTACAAAATTAGAGTATGCAGTTTAAATCAGTCATAACAAAGTTATGAAGCGCTTTTACGATATCGGCTCCCATTTTTGTTTTAAAAAATACTTGTCATTAAATGTGAAGAAACTCGGGCCCATGCCCTTAAGTGTCTATTGCACTCATGGAAACAAGTATTTTGAATTTAGATACTAAATTTTATCAGAAGATGTAAGTTATTTTTAGTTATTTAATTGTTAAGGTGCTTTAAACATGTGCAAAACAAAACAAAAAATTAATGACTACTGAGCATTATATGTGTACAGAGTTTGGTGAAATGTAGTCTGCTTGCGAGAGGGATGCTGGGATGTGCGCACACATACACACTAACTATTGTATAAACATAATTTTTCATAACAAATGCTAGTTTAAAACATACTTGGTAATATTACTAAGAAACAGAGGCGTAGGAAAATTTTGGATGGGGGGGGGGGGGTTATATCTGCAACACTCAGCCTCTTTAATAAAGCTAGGGGTCCTCCCGGGGGAAATTGAGGGTTTTTACTGTGCAATTGAAGCATTTTCCATTTTTAAATATGCTATTAAATATTCAACTTGTTTGAAAAGTGATTTTTTTTAGAAGATTTGTTTTATTGAAATGTTGTACAAAGCCAGTTTACGTGATAGTAAATGTATATGGTTGAAGAGAACACCCGCACCAGTAGTCGTCACATCCTTGAATTCCTCTTAACAATTCTGCAACCACATGTTCCCTTTTACAATCAAATTTAGTGCCACAAGGAAATATGTTCCCACAGGAACTTTTACCAGGTTGCTAAAAGAGGAACACAAATATCACTAAACCTAAATTTCAGAAATCTTGAGCTCAATTCTACAATGCCATGGACTCTGCTAAGAAAATCTAGTCTTAAAATCCCATTATACTTTAGACCTCTCTTGGGGCCGGTTTCTCAATGTCTGATTAAAGTCTTGGTTAGCTAATCCTATGATTATATTTAACCTATTGATTAAGTGGTGATTAAATCTTAAGTGTTTCTCAACGTACTTTAATCATATGTTTAGCTAAGTATCGGTTAAGGTAAATGTGGCAACCATGCAATGACATATAAGCTTGTGATTGGCTGCAGTAAAGCTTTTATTTGTTTATTTAGTTGTGCTGGTTAGCAGTGTTTGTATACGTAATGGAAGAAAATAAGCGGCTGCGTGCTGAAAATTTTGTTTCTGTGCTGAAAAATGGGCTCGTATCATTGAATACAAAAAAAAAACTGACACCGTAACTTGGAAGCTTAAAGAAGATGCATGGAAGAAAATCGAAGTAGAATTTTATTCATCGAGGAACCTATATGTGTGATATAACCTACATAATTATGTAACAATAACATAACCTACAATAGGTATTATAATACACAAAAGTATCGAAAAACATGTAAAGTAATCTACAAATTTATATTAAGCACTTTTCAATCCAGATTCCTTGATCATCGTTCGTTTTATTTTTTCAGAAGAAATAAAAATATATATTTTATTACCATTACCCAAGATACGTAATATTACGTACATCTAACATAGGTTTCCAACCAATTATGCAAAATAATGTATGGGAGTATAGAGACATCAAAGGCATATGACATAACCACCAAATGTTTTCACATAACCTACAAAAGAATATTACTTACCAGAACGTACTAAAGTTTATGGAATGTAAACAAAACATGCAATAAATAATTACACACCTGTCTGTGGTCACTTCCAGCTGTACAATTTTTTCTAGTAGTGCTAGGCAGTATTTTTACTCAGCCGCAATCGCATAACAAATTCATGGTCATATATTTACATGTGACTTGGGCGTTCCCGAAAAAGTCTTGGCCTTTTTATGAAATCTACTATTTCTTCATCATCATCATCTTCTTCAAACAAGAAATTTAAATCATCTGTCATCATAACCTAAAAAATTGTCATTGTTTGTTTTAAAAGTCCTGTTTAACTCTGTAATCAATACCTCTTCTTATGATTAAGATAACCAACGGTTACCAACTTCTAACCCATTGATTAATCTTAATCAGTACTTTAGAAACAGATATTGTTGCTAACCATTGGTTAAATTTTAATCGGAAGATAATCAGAAGAAAATCAGACATTGAGAAACCGGGCCTTAGTCCAGAACTTTAAACGGCACGACATTTGTCCCGCGTAGAGGTGGAGATATGGTAGGAAGTAGTAGTAGGAAGGGGAGCAGTCGTGAGCTGGACGTCTAGAACCGCACCAGCAGGACTTTGTGGCTGTGCCACAATTTAATAACTTGTGATGAGTCTGCAATGGTACTAGAATCTCGCGATGAATGAGTTGCCTAGGTTGTCGCTGTTCACTAATTAGTAAGTCTCAATTAGAACACACTTTACACTGATGATCCCAGATGAGTGCATGTTTTCGAACCAAAAAAGAATATTTGTCGTCTAATGGTGTCATGCTTTGTGCCAACTGCGGGAACTGCAAGTCGGAGTAATGGTTTTTGCAACACGTACAGTTCTTCTGTGGCGAGAAACAGTAAATTGATATAGTGTTTTTTCATTGGCGTGACATCTCCTTAAATTTAAAATACTTACATTTATCCCTTAGTAGGACACCCAAGAGACACTTAACTAAAAAAAAAAAAAAAAGATCCCTCATTGATAGACAGGACGGACCATGTAGGTGTTGCTGTAGTAAGTAGAGCAGAGAGTAAGTGGCCCTCAGCTCGTGAGACCCGGGCAGGTGGCAGTCCAGCCCGTGGGGCTTGAATTACCCACGACCCGGTAAGGTTTCTGTGACATGGTGAAAATCGCGAAATTCTGTTGTGAATGATTAGCGAGATGAACAACCTTGATTTACGTACGGAAAACCCCACTGCCCCTGGCGGTTTGGCCCAGCTGGACGGTGCCAAGGAAGAAAATGTACAGAATAGCTGATTCCAGAAGCGGGAGGGCAGGGTCCTTAACGCACTTCTGGCCCATCTTAGATTGAGGTTGGCTTAGCATCACCTTGGTGGAGTTCCAAGATGTCCTCGCAGTCTTGACAGCAGCACTGGGGCACACACAGTCTAACCTGGAGACTGGTGAGGTACCTACTACTAGAAGACGTGTCTTTGCATCAACAAATACTGGTAGTGAGCTGCAGGGCACATTATCAGGGTGTCTACTAGGTCACTAAAGTCACGAAAGTCCCGAAAAAGTCACGAATTGTGAAAAAGGTCACGAAAGTCCCACAATAGTCACTAATTTGAAATATATTTTGGTGTAAGTCACGAAAATTATTTTAGGTTGTTTGATTCTTGTTGAGTAATTTGTCAAACGTTCATGTTTACGCTACTAGTATTTCTCATTCACTTTGAAAGTAAAATAAATAATTTGTTTGTATATTAGTTTTCATAGTCATCTTCATAAAGACAACTTAAATTTAGGTATATATTAATTACACATTTTAAAATTGGACATGCTTCCCGCTATCAGCAATTGGAGGAAACATAATGAAAATTTTCGGCCGTGTTGCACTTGTTAAAAAAATTATTAATTAATTCTGTTTTAACAGTTTTGCAAGAAAAAGTCACTAAATTTTACTTTTACAATCTGGTAGACACCCTGATTATGTAACAGTAGGCTCAGAAGGTCGTCGTACTGGAGTGCAGTGTTTTGTATTATAGCTGTAGGTCCATATTTTCCTAGTTACTCTGCTTGTGTAGGGCATGCCCGCAAGGGCAAGATAGGACCAGACCAGCCTTGGTTTGCCGAGCAGTGTTGCAGGCCTAGAGCAACTGGACACAGGTAATGTTTGCCTCCGTGGGTTAGATGTGGCAAGTGACCAACAATCTGATCTTGTATTGAGAAGGATGCACAATTCTTACCTTTGTGAGCGACTGGGAAAAACATGAAAGACGGCACTTGAGATTAGTCCAATAGTTACGGGCCTGACTGTGGAATTCCTGTCAGTACATGCCACACAAATAAACATTAATGTAGCAACTGAAGTAGCATAAAGATATTATTTCTCGACTGAACTGAGCTCCAGTCTTACTGCAAACTGCTCTGTGCAACGGAGAACAGACACTTGGTTTCACGCTCAATATCTGGCAACAAGGGGAAGTAAGCCATAAAGCTCGATAGGAAGATTTCTTTAACTTCTAGGTTGAGCAACTGAGGCACTCTGTTGCACCCAACTCTGGCAATAACACCACCACATAGTCTTATCTCTTTTAGCATGCTGGAGTGCAGATTATTTTGGAATCAATTTTGAACAACTCTTAAGGAAATTAATATACTGTGTTAACTGATTTTTTTCCTGCTGTAAGTGTATATTCATATTTCATTTAAGTAGTACTGGGAGGTGACGAATTTTACAAGAGAACTGATGGCATGGCTATGGGATCTTCACTGTCATCTTTCATGGCCAACATTTGCATGAAAGGTTTTGAGCAAGAAGTGCTGAATGAGACCACCACATCGCCTAATGTCTGACTGCACTATGTTAATGATACTTTTTTGATTTGGCAACATAGTCCTGAAAAACTTGACAAATTTGCAGCAACAACTGGTACTACTTGAATAAACAAACTGTCTCCTTGATGGGGCAGTTAATTTTATTTAATGTGGCAATTGTTAGGGGATGCTGACTCGGACCAGCCTGCACGCATCTCAAACATGCCTTCCAGAGTCTGTACTCTGATCTACCAATCATTGACAGCCACGAGAAAACTAACTCATAACCAAAAAGACAGTTCAAAAGTCATAAATGAACCTTAGCGAAAATTACTATGTACTTTCAAACTCTGATTAACAATCTGATTTAAATTTCTAAAATGTTTACTTTTATTTTTGCTTTTAGCATTCACAATTATTTTGTTGTGTCCTGCCATACAAATCCTGGCCACACCTAACACATGATTAGTTTGAGATATATAATTAGAGTTTGAAAAAAAATATCAAAACAAGTATTTCTATCAATGTTGAATTAAAATTGAAGAAATTGAAATTATAGTACAGTATGAAAAAGTTATATTGGGCTACATGCGTGCGCATGTTACAGCAAGGTCCCCCTCACCTTCATTTTTGTAAATATTTAGTTTGTAATCCACTGCCTACCTTTTTTTTCCTTCTCCTCTTAAGTGGCACGTGCCCTTAAAATTTTATATCAGCAAGGAGTTAAGGAATTAATTTTTTGTCAAAAATTGCAATACAACGACCCTTCCAATTTGTACTCTTCAGCTGCTTGTAGAAGAAATCAGTGTTAATATGTTTGTAAGAATGTCTCTAACTTAATTTTGGCTCTGCAAGGAGTGTTGTGAAGTAGTATCAAATATAAACTAGGTCATGGTTATAAACCCAAGTACGTCACATTGTTCTGCCTGTGACATCTCGGCTTTGTTTAGTACAAAGTTTCTGAAAATGGTGTAACGATAGTCAGCGCTGTTATCATTTGTGTAAGACTGTGTATTGTTAGAATTTTGTTAAAGTACTTAAAATCTGTTGCTGAATTTTTCAACAAGTTTACATTAAAATTACCCAGGCAAGTAATATTTTCGTATGCTAATAGAGCATCCTTTATGCGTAGCCTAACTCAAATAATTCTAGCTCTTTGTACGGGATATCATGTGGTTTCTAAACTATGCCACTGCTGATTTTTTTCGCTTATATTTGATTTCTATCCATAGTTGCTCAAGTCAACTGTTACTCTCGTCATCGTTGGGCCACGGTGGCCAAATGATTAGACCATTCAGCTACCACCAAGGCAATCTGAGTTCGATTCCCAGTGGAGTCTGTTCCCTGGATTTTCACATGTGGGGATAATACTGGATGATTCCATTGGTCGGCAGGTTTTCTCAGGAGTCTCCCGTTTACCCAGTCCCTTCATTCCTTCGCTACTCCATACTCACCTCATGTCACCCCTCACCAGCACAGAAGACCTTGATGTTTAGCCGTAACAAAATTCTCTCTTTCTCTCTCTCTCTCTCTCTCTCTCTCTCTCGTCATCGTTTGTATCAATTACTTTACAATTTAGACTTTGGTGAACGTGTTTGCTGATGCCTCGAACACAGCATCTGCCTATTCTATATTTTGTAATAAATGTGTATTCGTCCTTTCCCACAAGGGACAATGTTATTCCAGGGCGCAACCATGTTTGCTTATTGCAAATATATGAATTATATGTCTCTACTATGTCTCGTATGTTTTCTATGTTCCGTACCAGACATTGTACATTTAGATGACACACTTGTTAGGTCATCTTTAGTCTCCTTTGTGAAGTTGAGAGCTACGGACATGTCTTGTTGTTACTGGTGCGAGGGTCTTCAACCCTGTGGTTAAGGGCGGGGTTGGTGTGGCTAACTGTAAATGACTGTACTGGGGAATACCTGCCTGGAGGGTTGAGGCACTAACCATTGTCAAGTTGAGGAAACCCTTCAGGGTTGTGCAATACAAGTCTGGACCATATACAGGTGCACAATCCGTAATCCGAAATCGCCGGGACCAGGCCAAAAAGTAGGCCTAGTAATAAAAATCATATTTGTCAATGCTACATAAACATAGCATAATACCTGGAACATTAATGGAAATTATGTGCACTGTACATTGCAATGTTTACCATGCAACAGCGTCAGCATCGACGCTATCTCTGCATGGTTATCACTGCCGCTGTTATCGCCGCCGCCGTCACAAGATGCTTGTAGGATGGTTCGTGATGGTCCGGGAACTGGATTTTCCTCTTCCTGCCGTACTGATAAAGTAGCACAACAGACTGCATTTTTAAATACTTCAAGTGTTATTTGTTTTGGTTTTGGTTTTTGTCTAAGCAATTTTTCCTTATTTGCGTAAACAGACATAACTTCTTGTGCACTTATAAATGTACGTTGCAATTAGTTTATCACAAAATGTAACCATATTATCAATTGCGAGCACCTCACTTTTTTCTGAGTCATTGTCGTCGTTGTCATCTTTGTCAGCATTCAAAACCATGCCAGCAATTTCTGCGTCACTCAAAGAATGCACGACAGCCATATCGGCATTAAACACTTCTTCTATGTCCGCTGCCTCCAATTTGTTCACACTGTCGTGCGGTACATTTTTCGCATACAAAATGAGACTTGTTACAATCTCTCTCTCATCATTTACGGCAGAAAATCCTGCGAAGTCGTCTTCGTTATCGCCGTCGTGTTCCTCGCCATCACAAACAGTTTTCAGTCAAAGTCTGTGCCATGCATTTACTAATGTTGATTCCAGGCATTCGCAATAGCATACATTGCGTCCTTAATGCTAAACTGCTTCAGGAAGTCTTTGATACCTTCCCCTCTATTCACTGAAGCAAGCATGCAGGTCATGAAGAGATTTTGTATTTACACTTCATTGAACGCAAAATTCCCTGGTAACACGGCTGTAATACAGACGTCACATTGGGAGGCAAATAAGCACAGAAAACATAGTTTCTCACAAGTTGTTCGGTTGGTGGATGGGCAGAGCAGTTGTCCAGAAACAATACAGTTCTACTGTTCTCTTCTAAACCCACTTCATTGCAATGTGCCCGCGCTGCTGAAACAAAGTGTGTGTTGAACCAGTCGGAGAACAATTCACGAGTGACCCATGCTTTATTGTTGGCATAGGCCTAGTAATTTACAGGTAAATTACGTATGCCTTTTAAACATCTAGGATGTTGACTTTTTCCTACCACAGCCAACTTCACTTTGTGTGTGCCTGCTGCATTAGCACATGCAAGGATAGTTAACCTATCCTTAGCATCCTTAAAACCAGCTGGGGCTTTCTCTTCGGCCGTTGCCAATGTTTTTCTGGGAACATAGTGCCAGTACAAAGCAGTTTCATCGGCATTATAAATCTGCTCTGGAGAAAGGTTTTCCTCCTTTACTATCCTGGTGAATTCTTCAATGTAATTTTGCGCAGCCTCGTGATCGGCTGAAGCTTTTTCAGCACAGATTTTTAAGTATTTTATGCAGTGGCTTCTTAAACTTCTGCAGCCAGCCTTCCGAGTACTGACACTCGCCTTGGATCACCAGTTCTTTATGGAATTCTTTTAGTTGGGCCTTTACCATTAAGCCATTTAATGGCACTCCTTCACTTAGCTGTTGCCGAATCCATTCCATAAGCACACGGTCGACATCTTCTTTTTGTGCTCTATGCATGGTCCTTCTACACTCCATGGCTTTATAGTCGTTTCTTTCACTATGAAACTTCAGTAATTTGTCTTTCTGTTTTTTTAAGTCCTATACCGTTGTGCTACCGACACCATATTCTTGTGTAAGTTGTCGCACTGGCACGCCACGATCTAGCTTCCGCAGCAATTCAACTTTCTGAGTTATACTCAAATATAAATGTTTTGGTTTTTTTTTCACTCCCGCCCATAGACATATCAGAATGCCTTTTTGCCATCGCTGCCGCCAGAAACAATAGGGTCGCGTAACAACACGTTTATAACCGTTCACTGCACGAAAAACTGTCTTACTTGAGCAAAGTCACGCGTTCAGACTTCTAGGTCAGGGTGGCTACAGGCAGGGAAAACAGGGAAATGTCAGGGAAAACAGGGAAATGTCAGGGGATTCAGGTATTGTGCAGGGAATTTTGTTGAAAACATACCTAAATTGTCGGTTTGTCATTTTTACACAGTAATTTGATGCATTCATCTGCATAAAAATTATAATCTTTCGGTTGATATAAATTTCATAGTGTACCGACTCCCTTTTCATTTTGCTGCCTTAATTTAAATATTATGATTTTACGTTGGTTACACTTATAAATAACATAAAGTAAAAATTTCAAAGTGATATGATGAATTGTTGTTCAAAATTAACTTGATTCTTCGACTGAAGAGTTTAAATGTTTCTTCCTATATATACTGTACATGAAATGACTGCTGTGGTGGTAGTATGCAGACATAGTAGTTTTTATTAGGCTTACAATTTTTGTGAACTTTTTTTTTAAATTTGACTTGTTTTGTGGAAGTGATATTTTTAACACAAGTACAGCACCAAATTCTGTACCTGTGAAGAGTTCTTTAATGTCATTGCAAGCAATCATTTGGTGAGTAATGTTATGATTTACCGTAATTTAAGGCATATTAAAATCAGATTTAATTTACATTTGGTTGTGATTTCTGGTCAAATATTTTTCAGAAAAAAAAATAGAATTTGTTACATTAAAATATTTCAGTTGTACAAATGTCAGGCGCAGGTAAAAACACTATTCAGGTGGAGGGCACAGCCTCAGTGTTCCTATCACTTAGTGAGCAACAGATCTGCCAAGAAATCTATGTGGTGAAGGAACAGCATATGCCATTGTTAGGCCGACCTGCAATCAGGGCATTGAACATAGTAGCAGTCCATGAGGCTGCTGAAGTGAATAGTGCTGCAAATAAGTATGTGGATAAATTCCCAAGTGTTTTTCAGGGTCTGGGCTGATTGGGTCAGGAGTACCACATCACCCTTCAAGAATATGCCACTCCATATGCAGTGGCGGCCCGCAGACAAGTAGCACTTTCTCTGAGGGATAGAATGAAAGAAGATCTTGATAGAATGTTGAAGGAGGAAGTAATTTCTCAGATACAATGTCCAACTCAGTGGTGTGCATCAATAGCGATAGTACCAAAAAATAAATGGGGCTACAAGACTCTGCGTGGATTACACAGAACTCAACAAGTACATAAGTAGAGAAAGGTTCCAGCTGGCGTCTGTGGAGGAATCTCTTGCTCAACTTCAGAATTCTCGGTGGTTCACGATCTTGGATGCATCAAGAGGGTTCTGGCAAATTCCACTTACAGGAAAGTGCGCCACTCACTACGTTCATCATGCCATTTCGGAGGTTCTATTTTAACAGGTTGCCTTTTGAGTTAAACTCAGGGCCTGAACATTATCATCGCCAGATGTATCAGATTGTGGGAGAAATGCCAGGTGTGGTGAACCAAGCGTACGACATACTGGTGTGGGGCAGCACAGTAGAAGATCATGATCAAAGGCTGGCGTCGGTACTCAATAAGTTGAGGCAAGCAGGTGTGACTCTCAACAATGAAAAATGCAGGTTCAAAGAGAAAAATGTTAAATTCTTGGGTCACGTAATAAGTGAAGGCACGGTACAACCTGATCCGGATAAAACAAATGCCATAACCAACATGCCAGACCCGACTAACACTGCGGAACATAGGCAGTTTCTTGACGTGGTGAATTACCTGATGAAATTCATCCCACAGCTAGCAGAGAAGACACAACCTTTGAGGATGCTGCTGCACAAGGACACAGAGTGGACATGAGGAGGGCCTCAGCAAGATGCAGTGCAAAAGTTGGAAGTATGAAATTGCACAACAACCTGTGCTCTCATTTTATTCTCGAACGGCAGAGACTCGCATATTAGCAGATGCCTCATCTTATGGCTTGGGGGGGGGGGGGCGTGCTTAAACAGTGCCACGAAGAGGTGTGGAAGCCGGTAGCATATGCATCCAAGGAGCCTGAATGAAGTAGAGATGCGTTATGCACAAATAGAAAAAGAGGCTTTGGCAATAACATGGGCTTGCAAAAGATTTCAAGAGTACATACTGGGTGCCAAGTTAACCATTGTAACATACCACAAGCCATTAGTCACCCTGCTATCAAGCAAACCAGTAGCTGAACTCACTGCAAGATTAGGGGCACGGTGGCCAAGGGGTCAGACCCCTCGCCTCCCACCAAGGCGATCCGGGTTCGATTCCCGGCGGGGTTTGTCCCCGGATTTTCGCATGTGGGAATCGTGCCGGACGATGCCTTTGGTCGGCGGGTTTTCTCGGGAAACTCCTATTTCCCCCGCCTATTCATTCCGGCGCTGCTCCATACTCCTCATGTCACCCTCCACCAGCTCTAAATACCTGGTTGTTAAGCGCTGACCAAAACCTCTTCACTCACTCACAGCAAGATTGCAAAGAATGCGGATGTGTGTTATGTGTTTTACTTACACTGTGTTTCATGTGAGCAGAAAAGGTTTTTTTTTGGACAGATGCATTGTCTCAGGCGCCAGTGAAGAAGTCAATGGCCAGTGTACAAGAGAATATGGAGGAAGAACATTTTGTCGAAAGTGTCCTACAGGAAACCCCCTTTTAAGATGCTCTATTAAGAGAAATCAAGATGCCGCAGGAGAATGATCAAGTGTGTCAAACTCTACAACAGGATATTCTTTAGAGATTTGACAAGTGTTCAGCATTCTGGCCCCATAGAGCCCAACTCACTTACCAGAATGGGCTGATCATGTATTGCGCAAGAATTTTCGTCCCGAAAGTTCTACATCCTCACATATTAGACAAAATACACGAAGGGCACATGGGCATTGTGAAATGCAGACGGCAAGCTATAGAATCTGTATGATGGCTCAACATATCACAAGACGTCAAAGTTTTAGTGAAGTGCATCCAGTGTCTGCAGCAGCGACAGCAGAGGGCAGAACCCCTTATGCCTACACCGCTGCCAGAGCGACCATGGTCTTTGGTGGGAACTGACGTCATGGAACTTCAAGGGATACAATATTTAGTGGTACAAGACTGCTATTCCAGATGAATAGAATTTGTACGCCAGGATCGCATGACTTCAAAGGCCATGATTTCCCAGCTGCAAAACATCTTTGCAAGGCACAGTATTCCAGAGACTGTACGCAGCGATGGTGGAACGCAATTCACATCTATGGAGTTCCAGCAGTTTTCCAAAGAATACAGTTTCGTTCACAGCACGTCTAGCCAGCGATTTGCTCAGTCCAACGGAGAAGCAGAGAGTGCAGTAGCTGTGGCAAATAAGATTCTGTCCAAGTCAGAGGATCCAAATCTTGAATCACTGGCGTATAGGGCCACACCACTAGAGAGTGGGTCTTCAGCGGCAGAGTTGCTGTTCGGGAGGAGACTGAGGACCATCCTACCAGTACCACCTTCAGCTTTGAAGCCACAATGAGACATACAGACCCTATAAACAATTGAAGAATGTGATGATCTTCTGAAGAAGCGTAGCAAGCGAAACTTTTATAGGCGACATGGAGCCAAAGAGTTGGAACATTTGGAGCAATGTACACAGGTGTAGATACCAGACGTTAAGCGATACGGCACAATCCAGGGGACGGCAGGGTATCCCAGATCATACCAGCACCATCCAACAAAATCGAAGGCAACTTATAAAAGTCTCAGGAGAAAGCATTGGGAATGTGCCACAATCACCAGCTTCTGAGGGGCAGAGGAACGAGGGGCTTCAGCAGTCGGAGAAAACGCAGCAACTGAGTGAGTCCCCAGCGGGTGCGCCTTTCCTAGGATTTCTAGAGGGAGAACAATCAAGGGAGGAGGTTCACAGGACAAGGAGTGGACGCATAGTTTTACAATCACGGCTCGAATTGCCCCCTCAGTAAATTATGAGGTTAGTGTTACGATGGTAATGGCATAAACCATCGTAAACTAGAGCTGTGTTATCAAAGTACGTACACAAAACGGATTATCCACGTGTGGTTGAAACAGGTTAAATCTGTAAAGTGGTGCACATAGTGACATTATTCATTGTACAAACAAAATGTGACATGATTAAGATATGGAGTATAGTAATGTGCAATTGCTCTTAGTTATTGTATAAAGAAAGAGAGATGTGGTGTAGGTAAGGTTGTAGACAGTAAGAGCAGTAATTGTTGATCGCTGAATATGTAGTGTTTATGTTGAGAACGCTGTATGTTACAAATACATAACAGTTTCAAACTGTATTTCGTATGTGTGTTTGTGTCTTGATAAATTGACACATGATGTGATGTTCTGGGCATTGTGATCTTCTTTATTGTGTATTTTTACTTCACAGGTGTATATTTTAAATGGAATAAATAATTTAAGTTGTAAAATAACTTTACAGCCAGACTAGTTAGATGTACATAGTGAACACTCTGATGCATTAAAACTTCTTAAAAACTACAACTTACTTAAAAGTAATAGCTGAAAGTAATATAATAGTACATTTACTATTCACTACGAGTTCAGTTTTTGTGCTCACTTAAAATAAATGTAAATAATCTTCATGGATACTAATTATTCTTTGTTCTCTTGAGTTGAGGGAGATATAAGAGGAGAGAAGATGTATTTCAAAGCAGTCCTCCCTGTATGTCTGAGCACTTGGTCACCTGTAGAAATTACTGACTGACTGGCCAATGTTCCAGAGGTGCTGGGTTCAATCTTGGACGTGTGTAGTGTTTTCAGATATACCCTTCCTGGGTCAAGATTGTTGGGGGCCATTTTCTTGGTTTTGTTCTGCGAAAGACATTCGCAAGCTGGCCAGTGGTTCACGTAGGCTCGCTGGTGACTTCTCTGAGATGTTGCCACAGTAGCAATATTTGTACTAGATCGTTATAGGTATAGTCTATCTCATATAAGTATTCCATATTCTGACATTTCACTTCTGAGAAGTGTGTCGGTACGTGAAGACAGGAAGGTTCAAACAATGGAACTGCCAGTCACATTTCTAAGAAGAGAAATGTCAAAATATGGATAAGTTACGCGAGACAGACTTTAGCTTTAATTTATATACTGTTTTATATTTTATTCATAATTAAGGTGTGGCGTGTGCTTGTCACTTATGTTAAGGTAATGTCTTGTCACAGTACAGTTAACTGGGCGAGGTACTTGACAAGCTCTTTTCTAGCTAATTAAGTTTGACCTAGCAGTGAGATATAAATATTAGTAAACGTTGGGTTTTTACTGCGTTGTTTAATATATAATTATGAAACAGTGTTGTTGTAAACACTATTTGATATGTGGTAAACTCTTTGTTTTCAACGGTTTCATTAGTATGTTTTAAAGATGATATCTATAGGTTTGAAGTTTTATCAAATTAATGAAAATTATTTATGGGTGTTGCTCAGAAAGTGAAATCTCATGAAAGTGACCTCCGTCGCAGCAGTACTGCTTCCCGTCTCTCTTCCGACAGTGGGCCTTGCTCTCAAGCCATCTTCTTGGCAGTGAGCAGCCTCCAGTTGTTGCGTAATTGCTGATCCTCATGGCCCGTTGCTGATCACGTCTCTCAGTGTGACTTGTGCGTAATGGTTCTCCTCTTCTTGGGTACTGCAGAGGGCAACACACCCGGCAAGGACTGTCGACCCACCATGATGGAGGTCAGGAAAGACTAAGCTGCCGGTGTCCACCGAGATAGGCATAACCAAGCATGTTTCCACCTGAAACCCCCCCTGGGCCGCGTTTCAGAACGTTACTCTTGTAGCAGAGTAAAGTAATGGAGAGTAAGGCAGAGTAAAATAAAACAAGAGTAAAATTTGTTTTGGAACGGGCATAGAGTAAACAGATTCAGTTGTTTGTAAACATTGCGAATGTGTAGGTTCGACAGCTGTAATTATAAAAATTAATATTACGAGTTTTTAACTGTTCTGAAGTGTGGTGAAAACAAAAGTTCGCTAGTATCATGGTTTTATCGTACAGTGTGGTGGACATGTGCTAATTTTCGTGGATTTAAAATGTTCATGAATATTAAAGTGCTTTGTTAATTGACTGCAGCATATTTACAATTAAGTGAAATATACAGGCGTTGTTTTACCAAACTACTTATCCATCTGTTAACTTACGTCGCAATGAAAAACATAAGGCTTAATGTGAGTGATGTGTAGCTTGCTAAGAGCAAAAATTATGTTTACAGTTTATATTTGTACTGGTTGTAATTTATGTAATTGATTTCTGAATTCCGCATAGGTTTCGTCGTAACTCGTTTGACATGGTGTTTATGAGTGCATTACATGTGGATTTCGTCGTTCAGCAAGTCATAAATCAAATTGTTCAGTGTCTGTATACTCATGTGTTGCCAATACACACGGCATCCGTTCAAGAACTCTACAAAACTAGGCCTAGACGATTTGCAAGTTTAATGTTATTCGAGGTATGTTTGATTTGTGTAGACAGTAAATATATGTAGAAAGGTTAGAAACAGTGTATTGTCAGTCTCACGAAAGACTTTAAACTATTAAGAGTAGTCCTCCTGTCTTATGAAATAAAGAGAATCACAACGGAATCACTCCAGCACCTGTAATATGAAAATGAAGCAAATTAATAATAGGCAATATTATTTATTCCCCAAGAAGGAAATCATGGAGCAAGGAAACTTAGAATGAATTATTTATTTCACAATGTTCTCGACAATTGCTGAAACAGGTGTAAGCGAACATTCTCACTATATATTTACATTAACACTTCTATTCCTTATCTCGGTCATTTTAAAGTTAATTTTATGTTTTAACGCAATTCACTAAACACACTCGTTAATAGCTACAATTGACAATTATTGGGACTCATATTATAAAGGGAACATGTTTATTAATAGGTACAGTCTAGTATTGTAAACATATATTAATTTACAGGTATTCAATGTACGTCCAACAACATAATATCGTTACTTAGACCTAATTACAATTACTTTTGAAAGTGGAACATGTGAATTTCGCCCATTTTTTTCACTTTCCACATAAACAAATGAATTTTACTCTCAGTTACTCAATGAAATCACGTGAGTAAAAATTTTACTCTGCAAAGATGCTCAGAGTAATTACTTTGTAGTATTGGGACACCGCCTGAGTAAGTAAAATTTTTGCTCCAAAGGTTTTGGGACAGGCACTGAATAAATTTTACTCGCAGAGCAGTGGCGGCCGGTCAATGTTTTGAGCTCAGTGCTCTGAATATAATGTCCTTCACCCCCTCCCCCTCTAAATCGCTATACTTTCTTTCCCTACCAATAATCATATTTTTAACTCAAAGGTATAGAATTTTTGCCTTACATGTATTAAGAAATTGCACTGCGTTTCATGGTAAGCAGTAATGTAGCCAATAAAGTGTGTTGTAAAAAACTTTCAACTGAAAGAATTAAGTTTAGTTTTGTATTAATTGTAATTTATAATACTCTTGTCTTCTTTGAAAACATAATATTTAGCAATATTCTCAGAGTACGTCTGATCAGCAGATATTATAATATGTCAAACGTGTTCAGCAGTCATAATACACACATTCACATTGTTATACTACTGTTGCATGGCATAGTCTGCACCTTCACATACGTATGCAACTTACCCAACAATATGAAACTGGTTTAGCTTCCAAAAGGAAAAAAATGCTTAGAGACAGTTTGTGATAATGTGAGTAGCCTACTTAAAACAAAAGCCCTGTTTAATTTCTATTTTCTGCCAGTTTGTATATTTCCGCTGCATATTAACAAAAAGATTACCACGTATTTTTATTTAAGTTATATTTAACGTGTAAAATTTTCTGTTAATCTCCTTTAACAAATGCTACATGCTTAACAGAAGTTGATGAAACCGAGCCAAGGACTTTTTCTTTTGTGGCTACATGACACTACTCTGAAAAGTGTTATCTACAATGTATAGGTACTCATTAAATACACAAGCAATGAATAGGACTAACGGGAAGTTAGTATCCTACAATTTCAGTTTCTGTGCATTTGTTCTTACTGCATTCCTTCTGTGTTTCCTCACGATTAATACCTGACTCGTAGATAAAATGCCAACAATATCGCATGTGAGACGTCTTAAGGCTACATTAGAGTTCAACTTGTCTAAATGCAGGCGCAATTTTATAACACACACATAGTAGGCCTACGCATATCTTCAGCACCGCATCGGCATATCATTTTGATACGATTAAATAACTGTGCGCAGCTCGTTTTATTATCAGCTAGGCTTTAGGCCTACGATATTTATGATTACAATTACGAAACACGTAAATAAAAGTGCGCAGTTCATACCTACCACGTCACATTCGGAAAACAAACTTGCCACTAACAAACCACGGACACAAACCTTAAAATAATGTTCTACGTACCGTCAAGCAACACAGAATTTTCACAAAAATGAATCAATATTGTAAAATTCAACTTACCAAATTACCCCATCATAAAATGTCGGTAATGCATTCATTGTGTCAAAGACTAACAACATAGATTCCACGGCAGTTCATTATTTATGCACAGTATCACGTCACTCACACCTGCAAATTACAATAATAATACACAGTAACGTACTATTCATAAAAGTTATTCTAAATCAGCTACACATCCATGCGACACCGAAAATTACTTTGTTTACCAGTCTTCAATGTACAAACACGTGTGCGATGTGAGCGGCCATCATTGTCCATGCGCTGACGTAACTGTCCTGCGCTTGCGCAGTAGGCAGCAGGGCTACTCTGCTCATTGCACAGAGCAGGTGTTCATAAAGGGGAGGTGCCCGCGTCTCTCTACGCCTCTGGCAAGGACAGGGGGTAGGAAAGAGGATTGACAGCCGTGCGCTAATCCATGGGAGCACCGAGCCACGTTTACACCATAGTAAAGAGCGGCTTACACGAGCGAAATTACTTGAGAAAATTCCGTCCGCCTATAAAACTTAGCGCAAAGCAGTCAATCACCTATCAAGAAAGGTTAGAAGTATAAATTGTGGGACATTACATGAAATTTTTTGAAATTAAATACACAATAACTTTGTAAAAGTTTACTCAGTGCTACAGCACGATAGCACGGCCTTACCACCGCCACTGTCGCAGAGTAACGTTTTGGAATGCCACACTGGCATGGGACAGTAAAGTAGTAACTGGGCCAGAGTTCGTGGAGCACCTCAAGTGCCCACACGTAGTTCGAATGGCGTCAGTAGACCAGCCCTCAGGGTCACCCTTCCTCCTGTAGTTTCAAGTGATTCCACTGTGAGACTGTCATGAGTGGATGCAGGTAAGATTGGATCTACCTACTACGGAATGAACACATCGGCTTGTTACAGCCTGTCCCTTTATTGGCCTACAGTGGCCCTCCCCAGTGTTCCCTACCGCACTAGCTACTGCTGACCCAGGAGAGGACGATGAACTCTGGTATTCCTACCACATTGTTCCTGATACCTAGTATACCCACCTACACCATCACAGTTTCTAATGACAACTTGTGCCACAGATGCTGCTGTATGTCTTGTGTACCTGCTTATATACTCGCAGTTAGCAGAGCGGAGGAGAGCACGTGTGTAAAGAATGACCAACCAGTCGTCTGCTTGTGCATATGCTCGGCTGCTGCTCATGCACCATGGTCGAGCGAAACTCCACTGGCTGGAAGCCACGAGTCTAGGTCGGACATTTTGTTTGCCATGGTTATTCCCTGCTGATATACAGTCCCAATTTAGAAGATTTTGTGACATGATCACATAATTATTTAATACATGATGTTACGAGTCACCCTAACCACATGTTGGTGCGGCGGATGTTACATGTCAACTCAGGGCCGGAGCATACCCCATGTTGCAACCAGATGTGACAGTTCATACTTGTGTGACAAGTCAGCTCAGACCAAGCTACAACCATCATGGTGTAAGTTATTGGTATTCTCAGAGCATCACCTCCACTCCTAGGCAGTATCCAACGTAGTAAACAGGTGATATTTTCTTGGCACAATTGCAAGCATGCTTGATTACTTTTTACTATTGCTAGGGTAGTTAAGTTAGTTTCAATCTATTTTTTATAATCATAACTGAAATTAATTTTCCGAAAACTCATGTGTTTTTAATTTTGATACGATGCCACAGTTAAACTTACATCGTTCAGAAGTCTGAAATTAATATCACTTCCGAATTACATAAAAAGTTATTGGGCAGCGGCCAATATACATGTCAATTCACTCTCTCGACATAAATACTTTCTGCGCATGCATTCCTGATTGTTACTGCACAGCTGCTTTTTGACCAATCACAAGTGTCCAACCTACAGAAACCCCTAGAAAATCCTCTCGCACATTGATGCATTGTAAAGTTCTGCCCAATTTAGAATGCATGTTAACACAAAATAATTGAACAAAACAAAGCTATGTATTGCTCTGTTGCCATTGAACCACAACTGTGTATTTTACACCTTAATTTAAACTGAAAACTAATTTTAAAATTACTTCTGTAAACAAATAAAATTAATGATTTTTCCACTTGGTTAAACTACCTTTGGAAATACATGAAGAAATCACACTGAATTATTACACAATGAGTTAAAATTTTTAATTACCTGCAATAGTTACAATTCAATAAAACCAAATTTTAGTTTCCAATTGTGGTGCTACAATGTATTTGAAGAATTGCTGAACCAGTTGATGTTTAGATATTTTATTGTCTAATATTTGATTTAACTACATAGTATTTATTTTGTAGATGATAGTGTGATGTGAATAAGAAACAAACAAATTATTTCTTAACATGACCAATTTTAACTTTTAATGCTCATTTGTCCCGATATTATGTTGGTAACTTCTTGTTGTTAACAATAACAAGAAGTCTTTAAAATGCTCATGTTATCATGATTTTCATACATTTTGATGTTAGTTCTGCTTCACCACCACAAAGTAAGGCTTCTGATTGGTAATTATTCAGGTTCACATGTATCGGGTGCCAGACTCGTGTAATGTAGCTTGTTGTTAAAACAGTTAGAGAATGTATGAAGTTGGCTTACAGCAGAGTGCACCGCCTACTTCACAGTATTTGTATGAAGGTTACACCACCTGTGACTACTTGCAGCGAGACTTGCTATAAGTTCAATTTTGCACATATTACAATTTTAGTTGAGCGCTGAGCTGGCCAACATTTAGACACCTCCGTAGCAACAAGGTAGCAGCATCGTGCAAACTTGTTCATATGAATCGTGTACAATGCTGATATTTTAATAAAATTGTTTCTTCTCACACTTCTTAGTTACGAATAAACTATTGGGTTTTTAATGTTGTGTTTCAGATCACAAGGCATTGACAAAATATTCAAGTTAAAACAAGTTGGCGTAGGCAGTGAAAACATTCAGTGTGTATACCTCATACTAGCGGATCTGATCACAGTGAAGCGTGTGTGTGACCAGATCAATGCTGAAATAGCACACAACAGGAACAATGTTTATCACTTGATTGTGGTGCCATGTAATCTTGTCAGTATTGAACAACTTCTAGAAGAAGAAGGGGTATATGGTGACGTGACTGTCCACACTTTTTCATGGGAGATGCAGCATATTGATTCAAACCTGCTTTCTTTGGAGCTTCCCTGCTTGTTCAGAATGTTGTTTGCTGATGGAGATTGTTCATTTTTACCTGTTGTTGCCCATTCTTTGTGGTCTCTGCAAATGATTTTTGGAAAATTTCCTTTGTTTTTAGCTCATGGCCGCTTCGCTGTACAAGTTAAAAAAATGCAAGATCTTCTTTTGGAGGAAAGTAGTGGTGTTGAAAAGAGTACTTCAGAAATAGGCTGTGTAGTTCTGGTAGACAGAGATATTGATTACGCCTCAACCCTGTTGACTCCAGTTACATACTCGGCGCTCCTGGACGAGGTGTTCGGCATTACTGGTGGCTCCATAGAGCTAGACGAAAGAGTACTAGGAGCTAACAAGACGTTGACTTACAAGTTGAGTAAAAATGACGATGTGTACGATAACATTAAAAATAAGCACTTTTCTGACGTTTATTCATTCCTCAGTACAAAAACAAAGGAGCTACAAATGGAGTATGAGCGCTCGAGTAAAATGGCTTTAAATGAAATGAAGCAATATGTAAGTACTCAGTTACAAAAAGTGACTGCATCAAAACGTGCTCTTGCTTATCACATTGGTGCTTGTGAAGTGGTTATTGGCGAAATGGGCCAGTCCTTTGAAAGTCTTCATACAGTTGAACAGAACATGCTGGACGGTAGGAATCGAAGAGAGAACATTAACTACTTGGAAGAACATCTTGCAGTGGCAGGTAAAATTGCATCACTGAGATTGCTTTGCCTTGCCTCGTTAACGCAAGATGGTCTCATGCAAGATGAAGCATTGTCATTTAAAAGTCAGTTTCTGCATGCATATGGCTACGAACATTTAGCTACGTTCAACAACTTAGAGAAGATAGGTCTCTTCACTCAGCAAGGAAGCACACTTTCCCTCGGTAGTCTAGGAAGTGACGCTGCAGGGAAGCTGGCGGATCGTGTTGCCCAGGTAGTGTCGTTACCCAAGAAAAGTGCTTTCCAAGCAATTTCTCACAAACTAAAGCTTTTTCCTAATGTTAATGATAAATATGATCTCAAAAACCCCAAGGATATGGCATATGTCTTTAGTGGATCGTATATCCCAGCTGTGTGCCAGCTAGTACAGATGCTCACGAGGCAAGAACTGCCGCTTGATGAGATTCTCAAACAGATTCCAGGTCCATCTTCAAGAACTGGTAGTGTTGTAGGGGGTTCTATCGTCCCACAAACATTTCTGGTGTATTTTATTGGTGGAGTCACATATGCTGAAGTTGCAGCATTTCATTTGTTGGAGAAACAAACAGGCGTTAAAATTCTAGTGGCAGGTACGTCACTTACGAATGGAAATACGTTGATAGAAAGTGTTCTTGGTTGAGTGAGTGGTGGTTAGCTATATATACTTCAGGTATTTATTTCTGCAATTGTAAGATGTTCACATTATTATGTGTATTTACAAGGCTCTGATGGCATTTAATCCTGAAATGTTAAATTTGTCAGTATGACGTCTTTGTACGAGCATTCTTTGTTGGTACTATTCTAGTCTGAGATGTTAAAGATGTGCTCATGATGTTTTATATTTCACAAGGACTAATAGTACCTTTATGGATGGCCCAGTTGTGTTATGTACTCTTAAGAGTGGCGTTAAAAAGTGTTTGTTGTACTTGTATCAAGTACATTTTGTTCTGAACATGTTTGTAAATGAATTGTACCTTCATGATCAGTGTGAATTTATGACAGTACAATGTTCATGTTACGTAATGTTGACTGCTGATTGGTAAACTTATTAGTAGAGACATGCAAAATTCGCGTTATCGTTTGTTAGCAGACTAAACTTCACTTTCCTGTACATAACAGAGCATAATCTGCGATTCAATTGGCCACGAACTATTATATATTGTCATTTAAGTGTGTTATGTCTTTACAGAGATTGGTCTCTCTACCGTGTAAGCATTCTCCGCTGCAAGTCACGACAATATCGGCCAGCGGGAGATGTCGAACGAGCCTGTAGTGTTTTGGAGTCTAGTCAGCTGCCAGAAAATAACGCGAATTTTGCATGTCTCTACTTATTAGATATTAGTGAGTAGGTTAAATTGGAATATGAAGACAAATTATTGCTTACCAATGGTTTCCTCTTTTTTTTTAATGTATAATTTTTTTATTACCAGCAGTGTGTACATGTTGAATAATACTTAATGTTTCTTCTTTCCATTTTAATTAACATCATTTTATAATTATTCTCTTAAAATTTTATTTGTTAACTTCTTTTGTATTAATCTAGTTCCAACAGATGTGGCAACCTCTATGGTAGCATGTCCTCATAGTCTATAATTAAATTGGTTCGTAGTGTAGTGTGTAATTAACTGGGCATGTAAATTTATTTTTGCTAATTTATGTCGTAATTCTTTGGCACTTACGTTGCTAGATCGTATTCTTTTGACACACTTGTAAAAGTGACCCGGCATGGCAAACACTTCAACGGCTGTGAGCATGCATATAGGCTGTTCACAATAATGTGAGCACTTTTCAGTGCTGTCTCATCAGGAAAAATAACATGTAGTTTCTGAAAGAACTGAAAAATTTAAATTTTTTAACCAGGAAAACTTCATAAAAGGGTCAGATTACAATAATATTCATATAGTACATTGAAAAAGTATTCTTACTCATTAAAGGGAAAAACTTCATGAACTTTTTAAAAGTGTTTTACCGTATTTTATTGTGGCTTCGCTCAGATGTTAACTTGCGTATGTGGTGGATCGTGTACACTGCATTTATTAGCCACTCAGTATTATCTTTAAACTGAAATTACAACATGAACTAGAGCCTAAAGTACTCACATAGCAGCCATGTTACTTAAACTTGGCCTGTTGCACATAGGCTATAGTACGTAGCTTATGTCCGTCCTGTGGAGGGAGATGATAATTTTACTGATGTTTGAATGTAATCTACTCGGAAAACTTTTATACATTGGAACCAACCAAGAACACTTCCCCTTAATTTTTCAACTTCCTACTGTTGTTGGTGGATTTAACTGTTGAGTATAGAGTGTGGGTTTAGGTACACTAATGTTCAGTATCAGCATGTTGTTTCCCCAATGATTACGTATTATTTCGTAGTCTTCTTTCATTTTATTGCTACTCAAGCACACTCATCATCCATAGTGTTTTGTTTTATAATGTTCCACGCCTATTCCATGTCCACATGATGTTACTGTCTGGTCGATTAATTGTTCCTGTAGCCGCTGCTGTAATAGCTGTTTCCGGCATTCAAGTACGTAATCCAAGCTTCTTACTTTGTCTCTTGGGTGTAGTGTGTGAGTGGTACGCTGTCCAGCCAGCAGCAGGTTATGTTGCATATACTCACAACACAAGTACACCTACTATTCTCCGTTCACTCTAAGTTGAGTTCTGAAGTAAACGAATAACGTAATATTATTGCACTTCGCTAGCTTCTAATTGGCTCTATTTGTACGGCGTGCCGACGTACTATTTCCAACCGACAAAACTGTGTACAGTCGGCATCGTAGGAAACAACAACGTCCTATATAATAAAACAATACTGCGTGAAAATTTAGTACGTGTTATCGACATATGGAAACAAAAATTATATAAAAACTTGATAAAAATATTGAGATCATGTACAATTACAGTATATTTCAAAATTTAATTGTAATTATCAAGCCATTACTAACGATCGTATTCAAATACTCTGCTTCTACCGTAACGAAAATTTAGTACTACATGCAGAAAAAAGTTGTCAATAAAATGAGATTGAACTTTTGTTAAAGCCCTCCTGGATTATTTTGTACTTCGTTTCGGAAAAATTACATTTTATAAATCACAAAACACTCTGTCAATAATTCACGACACATATTCGTTATTTTTTTTTTGTTGTAAAGAATGTTATGCGAAATTTTTATTCTTGCCTAATAAACATCACCGCAGTTTGTTTAGTAATGAAGACATACTTCCACGTTTCGAAAACCGTGCAACACATTTTCACTGTTCACGTCCAGCGTCACATAACCTAACCCGCATGCGATGTAAACATAAACAGACGCGGGAACGGAACGAAATAGATCAAGGAATTTTGGTTCGGACGAACTGGAATGGAAAATGGATACCGTAAGATGGGGTGACATTGGCCCAGATATTGAAAACTTCAAAGTGTTATGTGGAAATTTTTAATTTTGATGTGCAGTTTTTTTACATGTCTTATTACACAGGTCAAATAACATTATTGTAACACACAGAAAAAGTAATTTAAGCTAATTTTTAAAATCTAAAAAATATATAGTGAATTCAAAGTATGGGCCATTTTCACCCCAAGTATGGGGTGACTTTGGCCCATTGCATCATTTTCCTTAATAATTCAAGTAAATCACCATCTGGGTCAATGCCATCCTATATATTATGTACAGAAAATGCCCCAACACAAAAGTTTGTATAAATCGTTTTAATACTGCTATTAATAGCAATATTTTACAAATGAATTGTGAAGGTAATATTATTTAATTAGGGCACAAATTTAAAATAAGAATTATGGTATAAAAACTCCTCATGGTCAACACAGTGTTTGTACAACCTTATTCCAATACAAAATTTTCAAGTTCTGGGACTCGGAAATACCCTCTTTTGTTTATCTTAATTGGAGGTTCAATTTTCATCTTAACATTGCTCCACTCATATTTGCATTTGTCTGGTCTTTCAGGCCATTTCCAGGCCTTGCTACTCCTAACCATACAATTTACTTCTACTTCCTCAAATGTTTTGTATATGACTTCACCCGGATACTCTATGCCATTGTACACTACAACAACAAATTCACCACAGGCTACACTGTCATTATGAGGGACAAATTTTTCTGGTGCTTCTGTTCTTGACAATGATTCCTCTTCACCTGTTACTGTCAGATCACTATGCCCAGATGAAACACAGTAAAAATCGTCTTCTGTTGCAGAATTTTCATCACTGGAGCAATCATTACATAATGACTGTTTTGAGGTCTTCTTACTGGTGCAGGTCAATGACTCAAGGTTTTCTGTCCGTTTGCCAGTAGAACTTGTTCTTTTTGGAATCTTGACACACGTTTCACTTGCCTCACAATCAACAAAGTCATTTGCAGTAATACTTTGTCCTGGAGGGACATTCAGTTTTCTCTTACGCCCTTTGCCTTCTTTGGTTGGAATCAAGTCCTTCCTCTTTCGGGTGAGGTGCATTATGAATGGCTCGCATATTTGGCCAACATCAGTGTGGAAATCTTGAGATGGTAAACGTTTCACAATTTGGTTCTTATCAATAGGTACAATTTCACACTTTATAAACCGTGATTTGAGATTTCATGGAGCTGTTTGGCCGAGTTCACTAACAAGTTTGCCAAGAAGAGGAGCAAAATGTTCTTTCTGCAATGTTCCTTGTCGCCTTCCTTCATCAGTCTCCTTCCAGTAACTTAGTATATTTCTCCAAATAGATTTCATGGGCGAAAACAAAACAACATCTAAAGGTTGTGTGATGTGAGTTGTATTTGGTGGGAGACAAACAAAACTTATGTTATTCTTTTCACACAGTTTGATTACATATGGGTTTATGTGAGATGGCAAGTTATCCCCTGTATGATTTTCTTTCCTTTTTGTTTTTTGAGAACTGGTTAACATTGAAACTCAAACCAGTCCTGGAATGTAGCTGCATCAAACCACCCATGTCGGCTACGATTGTATCGTGTTCCTTTTGGACCTCCTTCGCACCACGTGCTCCACAAATGCTCTGCCCTAAATACCACATATGGCAGCAGCAACTCACCAGCAGCATTGCCACAAAACATTATACTTGTAGAGCTTTTGCTGAAATTAGTGATGCGCTCTGGGTATTTCGTACCTCTTCTGCAGATTATTTTCTTTTTTCCCGGATCGTCTGTGATGTTTGTCGCATCAAAATTCCACACATAACGCTGTGGTACACCTTTCACAACCTCGCGCAAGTTGTATAAAAACTTACTTAACCCTTCAACAGTAGTGGCTGCCCTCGCCCTTTTTATATTTGCAGCAAATCTGGATGTCAGAATTTTGTGACGTTTAAGGAAACATTTTGCCCACTCATATCCTGGAATATTGTTCCTAAACTTAGAGAAAATATGTCCTTGTTTATTTAGGTTCCCAGCAACAATAAACCTAAGTTCTAGCTCGTTGATCGGAAATCCATACTCCGATAGTTTCACAATGTGGGTGACAAAACTTTCTTCTTCTTCTATCGTAAAAATGGCTTGCCCTCCTACACTATTACTACATGGAGACAACTCACCTTTAAGTTTATTTTTAATAGTGCTCCTCACTATCCCAAATGTTTCACTTGCCAAACGTTGAGGCATTCTGTTGGGTGGTAAATTTATTGTGTTGCTATGTGCACGAGAAGTTCTGTTTTGTTAGATTGCATGTACTGCTGCTTGTTTATTTTCTGTACTATCTTGTAACCCTGAGTGGGAGTATTAAAATGGGCAGCATGCAGTTAGTTGAGTATCGTGATGCCGTGGGTTAACTACTGCGTTTTTATATCTCACGATCCCAACAAATTCCACTTTTGACAACATTCAGACATCTCGCCAAAGTTTCTGGTGAATAGTTGTTATATGGCCGACTTCCTAGTCGCCTTTTATACTTTCTCGGCATAGCTGATGTGGTCTGTGAAATGAAAAATAATTATTCTTAGTTTAAATAATTATAAATTATTGTGTGGTAATTTATTTTTAATAAAATAGTGGTACTGGTTATATATTTTCACTACCCAAACACATAACCTCAAAAGTTGGCATGGGCTAAGGTCACCCATAGTTAGAACAATTTTGACAATTCTTCCAAAAACAAGCTAGAAAACAATCCACGACTGTATTTTACATAGTTTAGTCATTATAGCTTCTTACTTAGATATAGAAGAAATAATTAAAAATCCTTGCTTTGAAATTTTTACAAATCTTCTGTATTATCCACAGTAAAGTATCAGAACACCAATATTGTGCCAAAAAGCAGCTGTTAATATAAACAATGGCTACCAACATGTAAACATTAAAATATTAAAAATAGTGATTGGGGAATTTTAGCAAAAATGTTCCTGCATACTGTCACATAGCTTGACGCAAGCGGGGGTCGTGACTAGGTGGTGTTGCCCAGTGCGCCAGCCCGTTATGAGAGAAAATGGGCACTCAGAGAGCAGAGACTCTAGATTTCAGGGCCACGTGGTCGACGGCCGTGGCGTTGCAAGAATACTCCCTACTGGACGTCGCTATGTTACTTACGTAGGGGACTCTTATGGCGTTCCCCACGCCCGTAGCACTAAGGTAGAAAAGTACATAAACACACTGTAGGTATAGCACTGGAATGCAGGTTGAAGGGTCCCGTGCCCTGATGGCCGTGAAACGGCAAGCAATAAACACGCACCTGTATTTGGCTAACGTATTTATTTAAAAAGCACCGTACTCCAATAAAACTTACACTGGCGGCGCAGTATGCGGACCCGGTCCCAAGCCCAACCGGTGGGCGATGTTGCGAGATGAAACTTCACCACGCGGGTGAATAAAAGAAAATTAATAATGCCCCTGGGCGACGAGTTGCAGGGGTTGAGAGGTACACCTCCGGGCCAGCAAAGTTAATAATAAAATGTTCCAGATGAGTTTAAGCTACCCATACAGCACAGCGACATTGTGGCAACGTTGCTACAACGTTTCGCCCAAAATAATCAACGTTATCACAACGTATCGTTACGTTGTAACAAAGTTGCCACAACGTTGCTACAACATCCAGATGTCACAAATCTGCAACGTTGCATGGGGAGGTTGCTGCAATGTTGCAGGGCAACGTTGCAGGGGGATGTTCATATAACGTTGCAGGGCGACGTTGCTGCAACGTTTGAAGATGTCTTTGCTGAGAAGTCTTTGCTGCGAGTCTCTAAGGTGTCTTTACCGCACATTTCCAAATGTCGTTGCTGCATCGTTTCTGGATGACTTTGCCACAAAGTCTTGGAATGATGTTGCAGTGTGTTTGACATGATTTTGAGTTATCAGTTATTTTTGGTGTTGTTTATTAAAACCAGCAAATCTGTTGTGTTAAGACAAGTGTTTCTTCTACTCAGAGCAATTTGCTTAGCTAAATATACTGTACCAAAAAAAAATCCTCGTATGATCTTTATAAGGCTGCAGGTAATCATATCATAAATGCTCACATATAGGGTAGCTGCCAATTTTCAGGGCGTTATATGCTAGTCATTATTATAACCGCTTTGAACTTCATGTTGAGTTTTCATGAACCTTTTTGAAATGTAACTCTTTAACCATTTCCTTTGACCTACTTTTAATGTTGGCTGGTTAGTGTTGTATTCCCAATGTTACAGTTACAAGCAGTACATATTTATTACCTTCAAAAGGTACTGGATAGAATTGGCCAAATTGGAAGGAGATAGGTTAACTAGTGAAAAACACTAAGGGGGCTTCACCTCAGTTTTCAACGTCTTTTATCATTTTTATATTTGTACCAGATATTTTTTTACTTATTTAAGACATAAATTGTGACTAAATCTTCCTATTAGGAAATTTTTGCATCTCTTATAGTTCTTGCGTAATGAGTCGTGAACGTCAAAATTTGCACTTGACGGTTTTATGCACGCCACTAAAAAAATACTGACATACCAAACCGAAAAAAAAAATCACAGTGTATAACAATGTTGTATGCTGTGATTTTACACACATAAAAACAAAAAAATATATAGTTTTATAGTTTTGTATTTTCTAAAAATTGTTGAAACTTTTAAATTTTCATTTTAAAACTCAGAATTTGATTATTAAATACAACAATATTTTATTTTTTATTTTGTTTTATATATGTCAAATCATAGCCTACAATATTCTTATTATACATTGTGAATTTTTTCTGTTCGGTATGTTAGTTGGTTTTAGTGGCATGCATAAAACCGTAAACTTCAAATTTTGACGTTTACGACTCATTACGCAAAAACTATAAAGGCCAGTTTACACCGAAGAAATAACATAACAATGTTACTTACAATATGTTAATTAGAAAATATTATCAACAAGTCCTAAGCAATGGTACACTATTTTACAGCAATGTTGATAGCAAATGTCTTATTAACATTGCTGAAAACACCAATGTTATTAACAAAGTTCTAAGAATGGTGACTGTAAGTTAATAGCAATGTTAATGACAAAAATGCCTACAACATTGTTAGTAACATTTGTTACCAACGTCTTTTGATCTAGACCGCCCTAGAACGGGTCGGGAAAATAATGTTATCAACATTGTCGGCGACAAAGTTATTAACATGTTTCTAAAATTCATAACATTTGTTGCTAGCAAATGTTATCAACAAAATGTAGGCAACAATTTTTATTAACAATTTTTATAAATATTAACAAAGTTAATAACAGAATGTTGGCAACAATGTTGATAACACGTCAACAATTTTCAAGAATTTTTACAACATTATTAATAACTTTGTTGAAAAAACGTGTTATTAGCAATGTTATCGTTGGTGTAACCAGGCTTAAGAGATACAAAAATTTCCTAAGAATAATATTATATCATAATAAATTTATGTCTAAAATAAGAAAAAAATATCTGGTAGCCTACAAATATAAAAATAAATAAAAACGTTAAAAACTGTGGTGAACCGCTCCGTTAAAAAGAAACATAACAAAATAGTTACATTAGGAAGCCACCTAAAATTAAAGATGATGTTGACAACAAAATTTAAGCAACATTTTTCTAACCCAAGATTAAAAACCAGTTGGGAGCTTCCGCTCCTGTCGTAAAATTGATCACTCTACTCTGAACGAATTATACCACTAGCACTGCACTGATGGAATTTTTTTTAGGGATATTTAAATGCTGTACAGGTACAGAGTCATACTGACTGGCTAGTACGGATGAATCCTAACCAAAATTAGCATTACCATTATTCTACAAGTGAGAATGGTCCAAGGTGGAGAGGTGAGAGGAGGCTGGCACCCACTTCCTTCAAACCCCACAGCGCTTTTAAAAAAGGGGATCACAAAGAGTCCCTAATCTTAACTCAAATTGCATTTAAATAAAATAATGAACTTATCACCCAGCAGTGCGCAAAATACAATCGGAAAGAAAATGCCAAATGATTTAAAGGCTAAAAGACTACATTATTAGTTTTCACCACCTTCAAAAACTCATCACAAGATGTTTGCTGACGATGGGCACTTTTGAATACAGTCTTCTTCGGAAGCGTTGGAAGAAAATGTATTGTGACCTATTAACTTTTAGGCACTTAATGATTATTACTGACACTGTTAAGTTTATATTAACAAGTTACAAAAATGTACAAATTGCCTAAAAAGAAAAAAATAACGAAGTCTTCAGAAGTGCTCGCTTTACCTTGACTTGCTACATACATTATGGTAGTTTAGAAAGTGTTATATTGAGGGCTGAACTAATTCATCTATATTGGTGCTGTCTGATAAAATTAACCAATACAGCATTATTTCATATGCATCACCATTTATGCATACTATATACACATATAATATTGTACATCATCATCTCTCAGTTTTTTAAGGACAACTTTTCACACTTCTAAATATATGAACAGAAAATCCTAACTTCGATACTACTACACCAAACCATACTATGAATTTGTGTGTAACAGATAATGCTGTGGCAAATGTATGAAATACTATAACAGGTATCAGCTTTGTTCACTCTGTGTGATTTTGTGAATACCTATGCGAGTAAACGTTTCAGATGGATTCATGTGTTCACTGATAATGCTGACCATACAGAACTGAAGGTGCCAATGGTCAGAGTATTATCTCTTAGTACATTATCTG
>PNEQ01126186.1:0-53354 GCA_003012365.1 Medauroidea extradentata
TTAATAAGAATCGCAAAATAATATGACGATCAATAACACAACAAGAAAAATAAGGAATAACGATGCTGGTGTAACACTACTCTCGACACATTGTTATACAAATCACACATGTATTTTAACATTTGTACTTACATCGAAATGGTCTTCACAAATGTAAACGCAAGATTTTTCTGAGACGTCACTGACATCCCGCCTGGCTAATTTGAACCATTTCTTTCTTCTGTTCTTGTCCTTTGGCACAGTAATAAATACCTTATCTGTTGTATTTTCAGATGTATTCATGCACCGCGGTACAATACACCATTTACAGTTTCTGGAAGTAATTGATTTTATGCAATTTACAGCATTTGCATCCATTTTCAACAGCTAAGTGCGCTAGGTAAACATTGTCTATCGGATACACACGCGGAGCGGACTGACTCGTGCCTGGCGAGTGACGTCACGAGGGGATCGGCCGCCCGAGGCGCGTTTTGGCGGGCGTTCAAATCGCGCTGATTTCATTACGCTGTAACTTTCTTAATACTAATTTTCCAGCCGTAAGACTTTGCAGGTATGATATTGGTACTAAAACAGTTGAAAAACAGCAATTACAAAAAAACATGCATGTTGCCCATTGTATTTCTACTGATTTGCAGATTTACCGGTGATGTTATTAAAATACATCCGTAATATTTACATCTCTCTAACCCATGCATTTTCAATTTTTGCAGTGCAAGTGTCCGCAGCAGACCTATGGACAAATTACGTATGATTCCGTAGTGTATATTTACTATAGACATTTCCGTATTTTACTTTTACGGACACTATTTCCGTTTATTAACGGTACATTTACGTTAACATTTATAACGAAGTACATGAGAGTATTTCAAGTAGTACTGAATGCCAGTGAAATTTTTAGTATGTTACTAAGGAGTACTAAACAACAGTTGCTAAAAACTCTCACAACCATTAGGTGGCACTGTTAAAAATAATTTTCGATGTTTTACGGAGAAGTGCTGGTAAAAAATTCTCCAGAAGTGTCCGTTAATTTACGGAAGGCAACTAGCTCCACTTATGGAAACTTGCACATTTATGTGACTTCTTTATAGGATGCAGGCGCAATAATGCGTTCGGTAATTTATTTAGTTTCTTCTTGCAGTTTTCAATATGTTTAATTAATGAAACACATTTATGTGTAACTGTGTTACAAAATAATGTTTCAGTTAATTGAACAGACGTTTCCGTAAAATTGCCCGTAAATTCACGGAAATGTTTAACAGTGTGCAAATATCTTCACAGAGGCGCTTTGGTTAACATCATCTCTCTTACATCAATATCTTCCTCTTCTTGGATATTGTGTTTTCTTTTCAGGTCGACGCTTAGATCTTCTATTTTTGGGCAGTCTTGTAAAATGTGAATGACATCACCATTTACTTTGCAGATTCTGCAGAGGGGTGACTCAACTAAATTAATTCCATGCAATTTCCATTTAGAATTACCATGGCCTGTCATCAATTGCGACATGTAGTGGTCTGTCACAAACCATTGATGTTTTAGGCGTTCGTCTACATTAGGAAATATACAATGTGTAACTCTACCTTTTGTGGATTCATCTCTTCTTTCTTGCCATTTCCTTAGTGTGTCTGTCCTTGCTTCACTCTTCCTTAACTTACTGGAAGCATGTTACTGCAGGCTTTGTATTGGCCTGGCTGTCGGCTAGCAGGGCAGCCGCCTTACGCTGATTGGCGGTAGACGTCTCCGCCATGTTGCTGGCCAGGAAAGCCATTTGCTGGCGTGTGTGACTTGAGTTCGCTGGCCTACCGGCTATTTCACTTCTGTATTCCTAAATATTCTGAGCCAGACACTGCAGTATATACGCTTGCGAACTAGTTAGTCCGTGAGTTGTAAATTTACGGTTTGGACTCCACGCATTAGAGAGATACTGTCCTGGGAAATTAGGACATTCATGGGGTGTTAAATCTTTAATTGAACCATTCGCTCAAAGTTGTAACAAGCAATTCTTCTACTAATAAGTAAATGTAGGACATAAATCGTGTCTGTGTGTTTTTACTTGACAGGGATTATAAAGTTATTAACGTTGTTGTGCCTTTCACGTCAACCTCTAAGTCTACGAAAAAAATGCAAATTGTGTCCGCAAGTAGGTTGCTGGAATCACCTGAAGATTCAATGAATATAGAACTCGAATATGTAGGCTATATTTTCGTCCTAGGAGGGTTATGGTTTAGGATATAAAATTGGGTTCACGAACCTAGCTGAACCAAATTCCATTGGATGCATCAGCTCCACTTGATATGGAATTTGCTAAAGCCAGTTTGGTGAACCCAAATTGTTGCCATCCAAGGGCGAAAATATACACATTCGTGTTTCGATCTTCTTTGTATCCCTACAACTAAGTGTAGGTTGCAGATTTCAGCAACCAACGTATGACACAGTTTGCAGTTATCCGCAGAATTACAGAGGTTGATGCAAAAGGCACAACGACGTTCATACATCCATCTTCTCTGTCCTCCTGCATTGTTCTAAGCGACATATTAATTGCTTGTAATAACAGTTGATACCATCGCATGTATACAAATGTATACAAAAACACTTTCGCTAGATGCAATTGGATTGTTCGCCTTTAACATTTTCTTTTTGTGAGGGACAAAGTCGTTAGGCCAAAGTCGTTTTCTAGTGTGATTCAGTCCAGGTGTAAAGGAATTCCTACCGATGATGTGATTACTGATCTCTAATGAGATGAAGCCAGCTGTACAGTAGCATTCACAGTCGTAAGTCGTAAGATCAGTAGTAACATGGGACGCAGAGTCACCGAATGCTATTCGCAACTACTTCAGCTAACGGCTGCTACTTCCCCGACACTCCATTCATCACTGATAGCTAGGGCCCGGTAGTTTTCGCGAAAAGATTTTGCTCCACTTTGTTTCAGTTGCTTACGTGCTCACCTGCAGCTCAACTTCATGAATATTTGTAAGTGTTTTTGTGCTGAGTCATCATTAATTTGACTGTGCCAATCAGTAAGGTAAAGGCACCTAATTTGTGGTGGGTTCCTATTTTGGGGAGGTGGCGTTTCAGTGTGAAGGAGGTGCTGCTGTCTAGCGGCGAGTGTACGTATCTATTATCCGGCTCAGACAGCGACGTGTGAGTGAGTGGCCGCCATGTTAGTTTTGTAATTTCGTTGGCGGTGAGCAGTTGTGTGTTTCGTCGAGTGGAAAACATTTGTGGTTTTCATCATCTAGACTCGTTACAAATCAAATGTAAGTGTTCGATTCCATCTTGTCATCTCTGTACTGTTTGTATTTTCTCCTTTTTTACAGTCTATAGTTTATAAACATTGTTTCATTGACCTTATTTTGTTTATGTGACGAAGTACACGGAACCCTTGTGGATCCTAATTTGGGGAGCGTATGAGCTCCTAATTTTAGGTTACACAAAATAGGCACCGATTTGTAGCTATTCGTGGTCGCCCAATATATTCATAAATGAAGCTGTAAAACATATTTTGAGAAGCCATAGTTGTACCCCGCAGATTTAAATTGTAGAAACAGAAAATCGTTTATTTTTTACAGTGATTAGTATTTTGTTAATGCACTAATGTTTATTTTGTTTTTCGTTTATTGACTACCACATAACAAGAATCTTAAGATAACGGGTACCTATTTACACTGTTTTTCCGATTTTTATTTTGAAATCCCGAAAGGGAGCAGAAATCACAAAACCGAATCATAGATATTTTGAAAATGGTCTGTACTATGAAGCCGAATTTTATTTTGAAATCCCGAAAGGGAGCAGAAATCACAAAACCGAATCATAGATATTTTGAAAATGGTCTGTACTATGAAGCCGAATTTTGTTTTGAAATCCCGAAAGGGAGCAGAAATCACAAAACCGAATCATAGATATTTTGAAAATGGTCTGTACTATGAAGCCAAATTTTTTGAAAACATATTTTTGTTTAGATTTGGCTCATGATCGCCTTAATTAAATTTTCTTAAAGTCGATAGTTAGCTGCAATTATAAAAATATTTTCCTTTGAAAAAATTAGGGTACACAATAATCACAATTTCCAACATTTCTATGACTCGATTTTGCGATATCCGCTCCCGTTTAGAATTAAAAAATTAAAACCGTGAAACCAACATAAATAGGAACCCATGGAATTTAAAGGACGAGTTTAAGGGCTCCGCCTAGTTGTGTTACTATTTACATGAGGAGCAGAAACACAGGAGCGCTAGAAAAACCCTTCAATGCGCATAGCATGTCCCCTGCCTCTAAACACACAGTAACTAACTATCGTGCAGTCTTCCCATCTCAATACTATACTTTTAGCAGTGACCCTGAAATGTTATTATGCCATATAGATAAGTTTGTTGCATGTCCCCAGACAGTTTTCAATGTAGCAAACCATAGTTCTCGAGCTTAAAGTAACTGCATAATACTCATTTTGACTGTAGTCGCATTTAAAAACCTGCATAACAAGTTACAATTTAAATTATAACTAGTTATTGAACGTGAACGGTTATTTAAATGCTAAGGAGACCTCATAAAGGTATGCTGAAAAGTAATTTTTTATTTTTTATCTTTGCCAGGCCCCTTGCCATTTAAAATAATACCACTATATGGGAGCCTTAATGATCGGAAGTTGAAATCTAAAAACATTCAATTTAACAGGGTGATATGAGCCATTATAAGTACAAAGTATTTTTGTTTGGAGTAAAATTTCAATATTGTGGCTCCCATTTTACGTGAAGTTATTGTAATTACCTCTTTTCTCCATTCTTTCTCAGTTCCTATTAAATTATTTAGTAGAGATTTCTTTCTTTAACAGATGTCAAAAAAGGAAACAGTGAGATCCAGAGCGGATGAAAGCAGCCGTAAATGCTCTTAAGGAATAAAGAGATGGGCAGTTTAGAGGGTTTTCGGGTGTTCAGTGTACCGCAGACTACGTTGGAGTGCTATGCAAAACTGGACCTTACATCCTCTGAAGTTTCAACTGCATCAAAAATTGGCAGAAAACCTGTCTTGCCTGCGGAATTAGAGGAAGAATTAGCTGAATATTGTGTTATAACGGAGGAGCGATACTTTGGTCTGACGCGTAGAGATGTTCGTTGCATGGCTATTCAGTTGGCAGCCATAAATGATATTCCAAATCCTTTCTCTACAGTAGGAGAGTAGGCAGGAAAGAAATGGCTCAACGGTTTCCTTCGTAGGCATCCAAAGTTGTCTATTAGGACTCCACAAGATCTTTCATCTGCTCGTGCCAAAGGATTCAACCTTAATGCAGTGCCTACGTTTTTTTATATATATGAACCAGTAATCGACCGAACTAAACACAATCCAAATCGTCTTTACAACTGTGACGAATCAGGCATAACAGTTGTGCAGCACAAACATCAAAAAGTCATTGGGATGAAGGGAAAGAAGCAAATATCTTCACTTCAGTCAGCAGAACGGGGTGCTTTAATTACTGTTGTAACCAGCACGAGCACAGCTGGTTACTTTATTCCACCACTTCTTGTTTTTCCTTGTAAACATATGAAGCCAGAACTGATGAATGGCACTCCTCCAGGCTACATATACGCATGCCACCCATCAGGTTGGATTCAGACACACATATTCCCAACCCGGTTTCGACATTTTATCCAGCATGTGAAACCAACAGCAGAAGATCCAGTTGTGCTGGTGTTAGATGGACATTTTTCACTTGCGAGAAACCTGGATGTGATAAATTTAGCCCGTGAGAATCATGTATCAATTGCCAACCTTCCACCCCATAGTACGCATAAGATGCAGCCGCTAGATATTTCTTTTATGAAGCCACTTGAAACCAACTATGCTAGACATATCACTCAGTGGCTTCGGAGGAACAAAGGATGAGTTGTGACAGCATATATCAAGTGGGAGAGTTATTCGGGAAAGCCTACATGGAATCTACAACACATGAAATAGCTGCAAATGGATTCAAGAAAAGTAGTCTTTACCCATGTGACAGACATATATTCAAACAACCTGACTTTCCCATCGATGTGTTCGGCCATGAAGAAACTTCTACAACATGCAGCAGTGTTGATCAAAACAGACTTTCCTCTATTTCTTCTCAGGCAAAGTCAATCACCTTATCTAATGACAATCCCATTGGTAACTCTTCAGTATCATCTGCAAATCCATCCCCTGTGCAGACAAATCCACAACCAGGATCCACAAAGAGTCAAACCCAGAATCAGTTGGTGAAGCCAATGGACATTTCTCCTTCTCCAGTTCACAAGTCTCAGGTGACAGGACGAAAACCAAGATGTTGCTCTGCACAACTGATAACTGCATCTCCATGTAAACTAAGTCTAGCACAACGCCCTGAAGGAAAACAGAATACAGCTAGAAATATTTTGATTTCCAAAACAACACGTACCAGTGGTGCCACAAAGAAAAGTAGTTCTGGAACCTCCAAACGAGGCACCAAGAAAAAGACACATTCTCCAATCTGATAGTTCTAGTGACTCAGGAGACGACAGTGCTTATGATGATGATTACGAAGATGGGTTTCACCTGTTTTCCGACGACGAGGAAGATGCCACGTGCCTGTACTGTGCTGGTTTATATTCCGACGACCACATGGGAGAAGACTGGGTCAGATGCTCCACCTGCTGCAAATAGGCTCATGTGACTTGTGCAAATATCGGACAAAATTCAACTTTTGTTTGTGACGGTTGCTTGAAGGTTAGACCAATTGCTAAGAAATCAAGAAAATATAAACTGGGGTTCAAAATCTTTTTAGTGTATTCCTTGTTATTGGATTATTTTCTGATTATGTTCATTTGATTATTTTTTTTTTGCTATAACTGTCCTTAGTAGATGAATTTATACGACAATATTGAACAATATCTACAAGTCGTTAATTAATCATAAATTCCCAGAATACATTACTGAAATGTTCAAACGAGGCAGGTACATGCTAACGTATTTTCTTAAAATTTTGTGTATTTTTTTTAAGTTTGAAAGCTCATTTTGCTATTTTTGTTATTTTTGACATTTCATTACTGTACTTATTAGGTAAGTATAGTCACAAAAATATATTTGGTTACTTTTAATATATTCGGTGTTTAAACTAATAAAATTTGAGCTGTTGTAAGCCACCTAATAGTGCTCCTTCCCAAATTGGGAAATAGGATGCCTAATTTGGGGATATTACCAAATTCACAAAAACAAATATATTCTCCTAAGTACAGGACAAAATAAAGATATATATATATTATAACGTGGCAATGTTAATATAAATTGGTCATAAATTTTTGCAGAGCAACTGCATTGCAAACGTAAACATTACAAGCTTCGAAAAAAATGTTCCCCAAATTAGGCGCCTTTATCTTACACGGATAACTGCCATACATCACGTATGTGATCTCCAGACGCTGGATGTTAAGGTACCGAATCACTGACCACATAGCAGAGAGAGCTGCAGGTGCGCACGTAAGGCATTGAAACAAAGGGATGCAAAAATCTTTTCGCGAAAACTACTTGGCCCTAGTGATGGGACAACACACAACGGTCTTATAATGACCCTAACATCCAGAAATTAACTGCGTCTAAAAATTAAAATAAATATACACACAAAAAAATCAGAGTAAAAACTGTTAAAAAATAAATTTCAGTAACATTACTTTTTTAATACTTCAATTACAATTAACGTTTCATCAAATATTACTTATTTTTAATTGACAAATAAAAAATACCATATTCCAATTGTCTTATAAGTTTTTTATGGTACTAAATGTTCACTTTCTCGTGATCGGTTCGTACGAAGAATTACGACCAACGTACAACGTTTCGACATGCCCTGCGACGAATTTCCCTTCGACTTCCACGACTGTTACGACTTAAGGCCTACGAACAATTGTAGGCCAGGCTTCAGACAGAATCAGTTGGAGAATACTCATTTCCGGAAGCTCCTAGGGTTAGCTTATAGAGTGACAAGTGACCTTGAAGCACGCATAAAATGCCGCATTTTCACAACGCACCAAGCGCTGAACAAGCGTGCAAGATTTCCGCCGCTCCATTTTTAATATGAGACAGTGAGCGGCGAACATATAATTTTATTGATTGAAAGTCTGAAACAAAGTTCAATACACGATTATATTTGAGTTTCGCGTACCTAGTACATTTCAAAGTATAGCAGTCTGAAAAGGTCGTTTTCAGCTACATTGGAGAGTTTCGAAACAGTGACATTCAGTCATGGTCAGAAATGTGTTTTCTTTTTGTACAATGACATAATGGACACATATGGAATAGTTTCGTAATAAAACGTATTTCCTTACACATTAGAGCTCATTTGAAGTGCGTAGTAGCCCTTTGGGGCTTTCAAGTGTCAAATTGCATTATTTTATGTTTGTAAGAATTAATGCAGTTTTATAGAATTTACAAGTGGAACTTTCTCCTATAGTAAGTGTTTAGCGTGAATAGTTCACTATTATCACAACGGCTTTCTGAAGTCAAAATTTGCGTGTTAGGGCAACATATACGTACATAAAATCAACATACTTATTGAATCTAAATAATTATCACCGAAGCTAGATTTCACTGGTTATTTTCTAGAATACATAAAAGCGTGAAACGAAAAAATTAAAATAAAATGTTTTTCTGGATATTCAGAATTTTTTAATAAATGGAAAAGGAAGTTGTTTAGTGCTTTTATAACTTTTAGTAAACATCCTCTAGCCTGTGCAGTGTAAATTGCCTCATCCAGAAATGAAATTGGTCTTAGTTGCGTGTATGATGCAGTGATATGCAGATTTTGTCTTTCACATGCGGTAATGAGAGACTGTGCACGCTGAAATTTCCTATAAGGGAATTATATAGTATACATATATATAATAACTTTTACAAAACTAACGCGAAGTCTAACAAATACAATTATGGATTTTTCACGCCTGGACGGCCGTTTGGGCGCCTGCTTGCAGCTATTTTGTACGGGCTGATTACTCTCTCGTCGCCTCTAAGCTCAAAATGCGTCCAACTGTATTGCGGTACTTTTCGTTCATGACTAGACTGGATATGTAGCCCTATATAAATACGCTCGGGTAAAATTAATTCTACTACAGGTTAGAAAGATCAATGTTAAAAGTTTGTCACAAGGATCGCTAATGGGTGCAAACTGACCTCGCAGAGCTTTCATGAACTTTAAGTTATATTAAGTTGATTATTTAAAACGCGAAAATGGTTTATTTTAAAATTAAGTTAAATGACTTTTGTAATTTCCAAGGCTATTTAAATTTTATTTTACTACAGTTTCGTACTTTTCTGATCAAGTAATATTTTAACTTGCTGAAAAAAAAAATATTTCATAGCCGAATTTTATGGTAGCATTAAACCGCTACATTTCACTTATCAGAAAAATTGAAGATACATTTTCGACTTGCTGTTTCATAAGCTACCAAAGCCTTGTATTAACACACTTAGTCCTGAATAATCCTACGTACGGTTACATACAATTTGATGCAACTGTTTCATAAGCTACCAAAGCCTTGTATTAACACACTTAGTCCTGACTCATCTTACGTACGGTTACATACAATTTGACGCAATGCCAGGGACTTGGAGCAGTTTCGGTCATGGCCTTTCTTAAAGGTACTTTCGCAGCATTCACCTGGAGCGATTACGGGAAATCATGAAAAACCGCAATGTAAATTACACAGCCGATATTCGAAACCGGATTATTCCGAATACAAGTTCGCCACTTCGCTCTGCTGTAGTCGAGTTATAAATTTAATACAAAAGTGTTCTTGTTCAGATAATTCTGAAACAACATTTGTTAGCTAAAACAAATGACTTCTAAATAAACAATTTTTCAACATTTACACTCTCGTATAATTCACACAATAAATGGAAATTGAAAACTGAAACTTGTCGTGGGACGCGTAAGATTTATCTTAAACTTTATCGGCAAGCATACGTTATTTAGACAAGCAAAGATGATTTTCAATAAACCAATTTTTTTCTGATTCTCTGCACCAAGGCGATTCGGGTTCGATCCTCTGCGGGGTCGATACCCTAGATTTACGCATGTGAAATTCGTGCCTGATGATATCTCTGCCCTGCGGGTTTTCTCGAAGATTTCCATTTCCACCGCCTCTCTCATTCCGACGCTTATCCAGTGGGTCCTCGGTTCATATCATCCATCATGGTATGCAGATTGACTACTGGCTCCCAGTAAGAAAATCTGAATTTGCGGTGCGATACCCTGGCCCTCTGATATTCTCTTCGTGCAATGTTTATTTTGTTTCCTTATATTCTTGCTGCGAAGTGAGAAACCCACACACAATGGTTCTTCAAAGTGTTCTTTATTCAACTTCGTTCTCACCCTAACATATAATGAACTGCTTCTAGTAGCCATATCCCTCTTTTAACCTTTCTAACCATAGCTTGCTTGCAGCTTTTTTGATTTCCCCCGTTGTTGTTTTTCAAATCCCCCTAAAAAACGTCATTTCGTCATACATGAGCTGAATCATATATTTTTTCAATCTAACTACTTGTTGTCCTATTTATTTAATAATCCCTTGAGAGGATTCGTTATTTTGTATTCAAATATGCATTATTCTGCAAGGCGTTGATTAGGGCCTACAGCGAAAAAAAATACACTGCGAACTGACATCACTGAAACCTTAAGATAAATATCTAACGTAACAAGATAAAATAAAACTTTATCAGCGTGAGTTTAGCGACACAAAGAAAATATTTCCGTTTATGAGAAAAATCACAGTTCGCAAATGTTTTTCATTCAAAGCGTTCAAAATTTCCAGACGGCCATGATGGTTTACTTTCCGTAGTTTCATGATAGAAAATTCGCATAACCTCAAAGCAACTCCCATATTTTTTTAAGCTTTGCATGCAGTACACATCTTTTCTATATGTTTAAATTGTTTTAGCAATATGTCTTACACATTTTTGTAATTATTGCGAGCTATAGATACTATCTCACAAGTTTTTATTAACAGGTGCAGCGATATCAGTAACTTAAGAGTGAATGGTGTATATTTCAGCACTAAAGGCATAACCGTTTTGAATTGTAGGTTTATCAAAGACAATTCGCAAAAAAAAAAAAAAAAAAAAACAGCTATCCCAGAAAATATTTTTTGCCAACTTTCCGAACAAAATTTTTTCACAATTAACGTATATCTGAAGAACAATCTCTGACGCCGAAATCTCGTTAATTTAACTGCGGCACAAGAGAGAACGCTTAACAAATTCATCATTCTGGATAAATATTTGCTCATAAAGTTCGCAAATATAATTATCAAGGATTGTTGGTTTGCAGTTTTTCTATATTGACTTTCGAAAAGGGTAGATCTCAATTGAAGTATTCAGTGTTTATTTATCCACCACGCCCTCTTAAACTTCTTTTCAAAACAAAACGAATGTTTCGTACGCTGTATACTTTGTTGCATAGCAGCCATACAAAAAGCTTAAAATAGGCAAGAATTGTTTTTGTCTATTCGCCGTTCACAATGGACGACTTGAAAAGGGGCGGAGCTTCAATCAGGTGTGGGAAACAATTCCTATCTCCATGGATACCGCAGCCGAACATAACCTTCATTTAGCTGTTTGGCTTACACATGTCCCGGATGAGATGTACGTCAAGAAAATTGATTATTTGTTTGGAATTTGCCGTTTTTTTTTTTCAGGCAAACATTAATATTATGTATTTGCGTATCTTAACCACGAAATTTAAACTAATATTTTTTACCCTTGCGTGCAAATCTATGAATCCGCAACATTTTTGCTTTCCGCAATTACCAACTAACAAATCAGCATGTTTGTAAACAAGCTTTGTTTCCCACAGTAAGTTTCCCCTGCGGTGACGTCAAGGGGCGTGTACTTCAAGTCGTCCATTACGCATGCTACTAGTGACAGGAAAAATTCCCGGGTTTACTCATGTACAGGGTAGACTCAATGATTATCTGTGTACTCACAGCAGTTTCTCATTGGCTGTTTGCTGACGCAATGATACCACACGGTTGGGCCTGCATCCAGGTACGTCTTTAATATTGGCTGAGTACCCTCCAGGATGTGTCACATTTTGTTGAGGTTGTTTATTAAGGAACAATAACAATTTTATACTTGTATGAAATAGTGTTAGTTTTAAAGACATTATTTGGGAGTAAATTTGCCTATTACAAAAAATTTGCGTAGCCAGGTTTTTTCGTAACGGCATTTCGAAGTTCAATTTGCGTGTTTTTACTTCATAGTAAAACATGAAAACCAGTAAACATTATGAACTGAAATAATTCACATTATAACTTCATGTCCAGAGCTATTACTTGAAGTGTGTAAAAACCCCCGAAAAAATAGTTTTAAAACCGTTCTGAAGATTGCTAATTTTTTGTTACTTTTAACAATTTTTTTAGTGCAAAAATATTTCATAATTGGTTTTTATGTAATTCAAGCCAAAGACCGTTACACGTAGTTTCGATGAGATTTTTTTCATTTAATTATGTTTATTGGTTTTCAAGTTTTGTATGAGGTAAAAATATTCAAATTTTTACTTTGGAATGCCGTTATGGGACAACTGGCTGAGCTAAATATTTTGATGAGTCGAAAATGTACTCTCAAGTGACGTCTTCAAAACTAACCCTATTTTATAAAATTATAAAATTATGACTTTTTCCCATTTGAACGCCCCTAAGGGGCAGTTGTAAAAGTGACATGAATGTACAGTAGTTTAAATTCTAAGTGTCCTAAAGAAAAGTTGAGTTTTTTACGTAGTGAATTTCCTGGGAAGGTCTTAAAAACAAGTAAAAGGTTTTAGTTGTGTAGATATTTGGGTGAGTTGGGAATACGCATAAAATATCATATATGCGTAGAGGCACGAGTATTTCGCGTATTGATTCTAGGTCAGGTAGAATGTAAAGAACGTACTTCACTGTTATTGTACAGCCAAGCTGAAATTTAGACTAAATGCTGTTTCATGCTAAACACCGGAAATTTTCCTAGATGTTTCTGATTTTTGTTCTCTGTATGTACTATCGATACTAGTTTTCTACTTGTAGCAGAATATAAAAATATTTTTGAACTTCTTAGTATTTGTCTTTTGTCGGAAAAGTTTCAGTCCAATATTTAGGAAATAATAATAAGCAGTGTTTTTAAAATGCCATTTTTTTTCACGATAACCCCATATAATAATTTCTTTAAATTTCTTTCCAAAGAAAGAGGCAGCGGTGGTCGAGGGGTCAGACCTCTCGCCTCTCACCAAGGCGATCCGGGTTCGATTCCCGGCGGAGTCGGTCCCCGGATTTTCGCATGTGGGAATTGTGCCGGGCGATGCCGTTGGTCGGCGGGTTTTCTCGGGGGTCTCCTGTTTTCCCCGCCCGTTCATTCCGGCGTTGCTCCATACTCACCTCATGTCCCCTCACCAGCGCTGTAGACCTTGATGTTAAGCGCTGTCCAAAATCTCTCACTCACTAACCCATATTGAAAGGTCTATTATTATTTTCATGTAAACATAAAATTATATTGTACGTATGCGAAAACTAAAAAATGTGCCTCACAAACCCTTAAAATATACTTTCGTATTTTTTTTGTCTTTTTGTAAAGAAATGTATGGTAGCGTTTTTTGTTAGCTCCTGGGAGCTTCTACACCAATCGTGCACTGCAGCTCACTGGTTGACTAGCGTCCAGGCACTACCACACCATTGGTTTGTAAGTTTTCATCACAGTAATATTATTATTATTTTTTATGGCTAGTTTTCAACAAACCTGCATTAGTTTATATTTGTTAAGAGTTCTATTCAACCTGTAAACGTTAGGCTACCTTTATTGACATTTAATTCTAGTAAAAATCTATATTAAATTGTTTCTTTGTTACGATATGTTATAGTCCAAGTTTTCTGTTTTTGGAATTTGTTACTAATAAAACCTAAGTTAAGAACGTAAATAAAAAATAATACCGAGAAAATGTGTCGTGAATGACATTGACGTATTTCCACATTTCTAAAAAACTGCTAAATTTTATGTACAGTAGTTTTGTACATTTACATTTTAAAAATTACAATCCACAAGAAATATTTTATTTCATAAAGTACCTTACTTTTTGAAGTATTACTGGTGTTGCACATAAAAATAAGAAAGTTTTGACGTGACTACGCAAAAATTTTTTTTAGAAAAAACTAAAACATCAGAGCTAAAGCTTGTAAATTGAACGGACAGGTATTGATAGATTTATACAATAATTAAATTTTCGCTAATGAGCAGTATTCATGCCACATTTAGATCATAATTTGTTTTTCCCACTCAAAATACTTTGAGTGAGGTTTTGAAGTTTTACTAGAAAATCAGTTAGCATTTCGAACAATAGCGTTTCAGGAAAGCTATCTGCAGTTTTTTCTCGTTTGTGTTCTGTTATACCCATATATATATATATATATATATATATATATATATATATATATATATATATATATATATATATATATAATATTATAAATACAAAGGGAAGTAAAAACAAACAAATATATACGAGCATTTGTTTGTTTTTACTGCCCTTTGTACTTCTAATAGACAATTATGTGGTCATGCGGTAAGAGTTTCTAGTATATTGGTGATGTCACATATAGTGGAGAATGTTTGTACCTAATATGATAATTTTTTTTTGTCTGAGCCACTATGGATTACGTTTATTTCAACCGTGTCTCCTTTCTTTTTTTTAATTTTCTCTCATCGTTTATTGATGTTTTTCCCTTATTTCCTCTGTCGAAGTGTCTCCAGTCTTCTTCTTAGGGTTTTCATGGAGATCGTTGGATTCTTGTAATTTACTTGTGTGTGACAAATGTTCCTCGACGACTTGTGGAATCATTTGGTTTTCATGTATGTCCTTTCCAATGTATTTGTACCACGTGTGGTTCATTTTTAATTTGCTAAAATAAGTTAACAGTATTTTTGTCAGTCCTTAAGTATTCCTCCTTTTTATGTGGTCACAGAACTCTATTCTCCTTTTCCTAATCATGTTTCTAGTAATTTCAATATGTGTATAAAATTCACCATTATTCTGTTTTATTTTTAAAAAGCCCCAAAATGTTTCGTAGTACTTTTGTTTCGGTTATTTATAGTGCTTCCATAATGGCCTTTTTATTTATATTCGAATATTCTGCTGCAAAAGTTCTTCTGGGTCAATTACTGCATAGTAGTGTCTGGCTTTGAAATACATTTATTCATGTTTGCATTCAATATTATTTTTTCTTTTCAAATGATAGAATGGGTTTCGATAAAGTCTTCAAGCCGACGACGATCAGAACATCGTAAAAAAAGACTGTTTCAAACTATATTAGCTCTCGATCAAGAGCTCAAGGAATAAGGACGTTTTTATCTAAAACCGAGGTAAAGATTCAGAACAAAGAATAAAGTCCTAAAGAAGTATGATATGAAATATTTACACTATCAGAGAGGAAACTTTCGTGCAATAAACTACTAAGTAGCTAATTTAGTCGTTAATGTATTTACTTTAAAGTTTCAATAGCAAGTTGTAAAAATGCAGGCTATATGTTATAATTATCATAAATTTCATGTCTTAAACAATTGTACTTTAAATGTGCGCATAGTGGAAAGGATGTCATGTGATAAAAAATAAGTGTAACTGCTCTTCTGTAAAAACGTTACATCCTCATTTGAAACCATTGTTAACCAACTGGTAATATTTATATCTAGAAAAAGTAACGTAATATAACAACGCTGCGCCATTCGTCAAGTGTCTACCAGCAAGGTGGCGCAACGGTAACACGCGTGACTCGCGCTAAGGATGATCCGGGTTCAATTCCCGATTCAGGACATCATCCTGATTATTTGTTTTCCATGATTTCCCGAAATAGCTCAAAGTGATTGCTTGGCAGGTTCCTTAGCATAGGCCATGGCAGACTCCTCTTTTTAGTTCCGGTTCTTGTCTTAAGTTGTATGTAAGGTTTGGTTCCCAATTAAGAAACACAAGCATTGGGCGTTACTGTGCACGACCTGCAACTTTGTATAGTATTAGTTAACAATTGACTTCAGTACTGTAATTATTAACCAATGACATTTTTACAATGAATCTGAAGCATTCGTTGCTATATGGAATACAACCGAAGGCCAATTGAACACACGTGAAGTGGAATCGATTTGGAGAAAATAGGAAACATATTAACATGTCTCCAATAAACTGAACAGTGTATGACATTTACAATAGAGAACGACAGTTTTTAATATAAAAGTTTCTTATTCTTGTTTTGTTTTATTTTCATGTGTTTTGGAGGTTAAACCATCATGGCGGACATTCAGTGAATTCTTTGCTCTGATTGGTTTGCAGTCTTAGGTGTCCGCACAAGAAATTAAATGTAACCATTTCTATGCACACGACACGTTTTGAGCCGATGTGATCGAATAGGTTCGAATGCATGGAAATCATGTTCTTGAGCGTACGACGTATGTTCTGTGAATTGTGAAGCAGCTTTAACCGTCTCTACTGACATCGTTGTCGACGAGGCATAAAGCCATATATACTAGGGATAAAGAGAATTAAATAATGTGTCAACGGCGCGGCTTAGGAAGAGATAGATATGAGTTAGTCGTATCAAACAGGTCAAGGCGTGGACATACAGCGAGATGAAGGATATGGCAATAGCTACAGGTGCAGTAAGCTGCCTAAATGGATACGATGAATGATTGTATGTGTAAAGCCACCCCAAAAATATCACTGAGTGAAAATGTTTTTATCTGGTTCGAATTCCCAGCTTATTATTCAGTCATTCCCGTACCCTTTCAACGTTTTCTTTGTGTTAAATTACGGACGTAACACATTTTTACCAAATAAAAATGTCCACAACCCTTATTAAATATCACTATACGCTATTTGCACCGATGCAACTCAACGCAGCGCAGGTGCAGAGCAAGTAAAATGGGTCGTCACTTACACCTCTAGTCTCCGTAGATACTGAATAGACTCCTCCCCCCCCCCCCGAATAACTCAAAGGTCTTTCAGCTGCGCTTGCGCAAACAAAGCCACTGTACTTGAGTACATATTTACAATGATTTTATATCCATCGCGTGCATTTTTGATCTTCTGTGTGTGCGTATTTAATTCCACTACAGCGTAACTGGACGCAACGCAAGTGCAAATTTTGTGTTGCATCCATAAAAAGCGATATTAAATCGGACTCCAGAAACTGCCCAGTAGTCAAAACACCACGCGAATCCAGGGCTAAACTGGATACAAAAATGTTGGTGGCAAAATGTTTTAAGATGACGTTTCACGTGCACAATGTGGCAACATAGTCTGTAGTAATTCGCCTCCTGTGCTCCACATAATCTTACTACTACAGGTCTGACCATCATATTATGAACGCAGGCTAAAATCTCGGGCAGTCCATACATAATTTAAACACGTTTACTCGACGCAACATACATAAAATAATACATGGACCTGAAGTACAAGAGGGATGTATTCCGTGCAGTGTTGCCACTTTGTGTTCGTAAGAATTGTCATCGTAGAACATTTTACCACTGACATTTTCGTCTCCAATTTAGCCCAAAATTCGCGTGGTGTACTTACCATACGGTCCTTTCTGAACATCCTGTATTCCTCAGTTTTAACCATGTGACCGCACAGCCCTTACCCGCGAATTACGTAACAGTCTGTAAATGATTCTTTTACACTCGTCACTTTGCTAGCGTTTGTTGTTTACCGGCTTAAAATGATAAACAATATTCTCTTGCCAGAGACAGAGAAGCGTGCTAAGTCCTTTTGAGCGAATTTATATAATCCTGCGTTATGTGTGTGTGTACGTGTGTGTTTGTGAAGGCTAAGCTATGTGAAAATGTTCGAGCCAAAATTCATCGCACGGAAAGCCTCTTTTATGGCAAGCTTAACTTCAAACCCGGAAGTACAATCCCCGGATTTAACTTGTAATTCTTGACCGGGTGTGTTCCGAATATCCTCTTAGTCATATCGGCAAACTGTGGCGTTCCCGGTCTCGCGTTTTCTGTTCCACTGTATTGGCAGAAAACGCTGACCATCTTTCTGAGGTACGAATATTCAATTCGGGGCACCCGTGCAAATAAATTGAAATGTTTCATCTACATCGCGGTTAACGTACACTCCGCAGTCACGCTAACATAACAATTTTTTGAACCGTTGGCGTTTTAATAGTCTATTCAGGTGTCTGATATAAGCCCAGAAGCACTAAGGGCGGCCAAAACACGCTTATTGTATCTGACTTTAGCTTCCAAGTGCAAGTCACTGATCTGGCATGCAGTCTTTCCCTCGATAACGTACCTGAATGGGACCTTCATTGCTGATCTTATCGTTTTGCTGTGTGGTGAAATACGAAAGATGAAAATTTTCTTCTCGTGCGCTATTTACCATGACGCATATCGTTTTTGCTAGCAAAGGAAATTTTTAACTAAAATTAATCGCTTTCTGTTAGCATTCATCGAAAGTATATTTTTTATTAACAACATAATTCCATCCAAAAAACGTGTTGTTATTTAAATATTTATGTTAAAATTTACTGTTGTTAACGCAAACTTTATTTGTAAAGGGTGCTCACATTCTTACAACGAAAAAATTACTCCCATTAACAACTTTACTAAGAAATACGTGATAACTGTAAATAACGACTTTCTAAACTTTCCTTTGCTACAAAGCAATATTTCTTTGCCGGAATATATATACATCGCCCAAGATTTGTTGTCTGTACTGTAAAAATGTTGTATAGGCTACAGTTCTAAATATTTATCGTGAAGATTTTCATGCTTAGAAATGATTGCTGAGTGACCTGTTTTACCCTAATTATTTTGCGAGAAACGTGGTTTTGTAGAAAAAGGAACTGATATACGTAATTGCAATAATTTATTTTCAGCGAAGAAAAAATTATCATTTAGGCTTTTTAGTTTCCAGTAGTGAAATCTTACTTTACAGAAAAAATCTTATAATAAGTAGCCTATGTTAGCTGTTAATAATTTTTTCTTTAGAATGTTTTCTGCGCAGATTAAAAATTTTGCAGCTAAAAATATTTTCTTTACATACAGATTTTTAAATACTCTTCAACTAACTTGCTATCACTACCTATATTTCAAAGTAAAACATTATTTGCAGCAAATCTGCTTCGTAATGGTTCGAATTTAAACAACTTATTTTTGCGGAGTACCGGACAATGCTGCTGGTCGACGTGTTTTCTCGGGGATGTCCCGTTTCCCCCGCCCATTCATTCCGGCACTGCTCCATACATCATGACACCCCGCACCAGCGCTAAAGACCTCGATGTTAAGTGCTGACCAAAATCTCTTCGTCATAATATTTTTTCGTAAGAAATGTTCGTCATGGCATAGAAAGTATTTTTAAAATTGTCAATCTTCGAACGTTACAAAGTAATATTTCTGAATAGCCATACACGGTGGCTAAGATTTTTGAGAAAAATTTTTTTTCGCTTGAAGTTTTTCCTCATCGTTTGGGAACCTTATCGAGAGGCCATCTAAAAAAGAAAATAAATAGGCGTTGGTTCTTTCTCCTTTAGCTGCCGTTAGTTAAATATCAGCGAGAAATACTCCTGTATCGGAAGCGAAGATAATCCCTGAGTTGAAACCCCTTAGACTGAAAAATGACGGTAATAAGGGAATGCTCAGTTACCGTCCTGTCAGTTAATGACAAGGAATCCAGTAGAAGCATCAAAGAAAGCAAGATATTTGAATACATGTTCGCTCGCCAAAGAAAAGAAAGATGAGGTTGCAAAGAAAATGGTCTTGCTTTCATCCTCGTATGACGAAAAATTTACATCTTAGGGATAAAACGAGCTAAAGCAAAAAGAAATCTTTTTTGGGCTTCCGGGAAAAGTGACTGAGATATAATCAAGTAGGCCTACTCATGCGTGATTCCTGCAAGTACTTAGACTAATAAAATAAGACATATTATGAATACTATAATTTTATTTATAACAACAAATATTTGAAATATATTTTACATTCAGCTCCACAGAAAAGATTTTCTTTTTTTCTCGTACATAAGTCAATAACTAAAAATTTATATATATATATATATATATATATGTATATATAATATGTATACATACATAGCGTTTAATATATTTTATATTACAATCATGTAAACACACACAACTTCGTGATAAAACACACATTTGTCTAACTTAAAACTATTTAATTTGCATTTAATATTTTACGAATTAAAATGTTAGAATGAAAAGAAATGTTAAACTTTCTTTATTTTTAACAATTCATGGAATACATGTAGTATTTAAAGTTAGGTTCCTGACTAAATAGAGCAAGTTGTGTTGTATCAGATAAGGCTTCTGGAGTTACATTTCTGTCGCGTGAAAAGAAAACTAGTGTTCGAAATTTATCCATCGTCTAATTCATGGGTTCCTTTTAACGGAAACTACTTTCAAGTTATTATTTATGTAATCAAACAATTGTGTATATATCTTTAAGTAAACAACTTAATGCTTAATCCTCTACGAAGGATCACGGAATATCTTAACTAACACTTTATTTTTATTTAATTCCTCCCTGTCAGACATTGCTAAGCGAGAACAGCGGACGTAAATATGTTATCTTTGTTACAGGTCAATATAGGTATTTTCCAACATTTTTCTTTAATTAGTGTTGTGAAAATATTTGGTCAAACACTTCAGGTAATGAAAAATATAAAGGAATAGGTTTGTGTTTGTGTTAAGACCTAATGTCATAGAAAAACCATACACTACGAGGAAATATGACATTAGAAAATTTAATATAATAAAGGTTTGCTTGGTGTCTTGTCTAACCTCCTGGGGTTTGTCGGATTAATTAAAATTTAGTTTTGGATATGTGTGTGTATATGCAAACTACAAATGCGCGCGCGTGTGTGTGTGTGTGCGTGTGTGTATATATATAGGGCCTACGCACGCACACACACATACATACATATATTTCAAAACGTGTTCTGCATTAGTAACATTGAAAACGCCACGATATCACGTTATGAAGTACAATACATCAGAATCTGATATACGTAAGGAAAGTAAAATTTCGCAAATTCGGTGAATTGCATGTTAGACTCCACTTTCCTATGCACGCTCAGGCCCGTCTATTAGTTCTTTCGTTTTTTTTTTTTTTTTTTTTTTTTTTTTTTTTTTTTTTTTTTTTGCTGTTCCGGTGAGTAACAGCTAACGGACAAAATGGTCGGACCTTGAGTATATAGAGCACAGTGGATTCTAACATGCAGGTTATTGAACTCGAGAGTTATTCCTTTCTCTCGATATACACACACGTCGTCAAACATTAGACACTTGGACGTTCGTGGTTCATACTGTAATTATAAAATAGGGTCTTGTCTTTTTAAAATGATCAACATGGATTACTACTGCACAAGCTAAATGACACTAAAGTTATTGGCGTGATAATAAAACGACAGCACCTGGATATCACACCATCCTTCCATTTTTCAGTGTACCTTCGAACTGTTTTTCAAACATAACTGAATTATTTCCTCCAATAGAAACATTTCATACTCTCTTGTTCGTTAGAGGGAGAAATGATTTATTTAGTAAAATTTAGTGATTCGTAATAGAATAGTTACTAAATTTTAGATCTAAGGGACGAGGCTAACGATGTTGACTGTTATTAATTTAGATTTAGCTGTATAGAAACGGAATGAAAATGCTAGTTAAGAAATGTATTAATAACTTTTGATACATATGCTTCATTCCGTACTTGACATTCTGTATTTTTAAGACTATGTTTTGAATTTAACTAACGCTTTGTTTGACTCGTTTTGAGTCACGAGTTATTTTGTATAAAATTCAAATGATAACTTTCTAAAAAAAAATAATTGGTTTTTGACTTGTTCCACACCTTGACGATTTGTAAAAGTTTAATCCTGGTTTTTCAATAGTGCGTGAAGTTGCGGTGTATGCCAAGAATATATTCTCTAAAGTGGATAATTTGTACTTATATAACTGTTCATTGCTATCTATATTTGTAATTTATTTTGTAACTATTAAAAAAGTAATTTAAGCTCGTGTAACTTTAATTAAAGTTTATGTACATTAGCTTGAGAAATGCCAGTACAGCCTGAAGCACAATATTCGAAAATAATTTAAAGTTTGGCATCTTCACGAGGCGATAATTTATAATTTTGAAAAATGCAGTAATAAAATGTATAACTATTTGAAAACATGAAAATAGTCGTCATAGTATTATAACGCCGTTTGCAGTCAAAATTCAAAACATTTAGTACAACAAATAACGGTCTCAGAACTGTCCGATGCATTTGAGTCTCTGGAATATAATAAAAGAAATACTTCGGCAGTAGCCATGATAATAAAATAGAGCATTTATATGTTTCACAAATTATTCACAAGCGACTGTAGACTGTGTTTCAAGTGAAATGTACTAAATGACGTATTTATAAGTTACAAAATTTTCAGTTTTAGCGTAGCCATAATACTTAGGATGAACATCGGACATGAGTACCTGTATGTTGGCTATATATATGTAAGCAACCAATCGTCAACCGACTGGTATAAAACTTAAATGCAAATAGTTATAACTATTAAGAATAATATTTAAAAACACCCTCACGTTTTAGGCGTAAACAACTGAAATGCAATGTTCAGTTGTATGAAGAATACATACATAAAAATAATATTCAGTATAGTGTATTTTTCTGCCAAACTTTAAGTATGACATCACGAATTGCTACTGTGCAAGTATTCCTGCAATGATACAATATGTGTTTGAAGTTGTTCGAAACGTAAGTACAACACTGTTGTGCAAATTCTTCCTGTGATGTGTATAAAATAGGAATGCGCCTTGTTACAAATGTGAGCTATGTAAATACATTTGTGCTGTTAATTTCGGTTTAGTAACTGAAAATATTTTACGAAGAACATAAACAGTTAATTTGTGCAATGCTGTCGTAAGCAACTATTACTTAAATACATTCGGGGCAGGCTGCGTAAAATAAGTCTTACAATTATTTGTCTCGATGCAAAAATAATTTAACTACTCATTTTCTGTATTAGAATGCTAGTCGTCTCTTTTTTTTTTCCGTCCTGCGGTTACTCACTTATTTGTTCGTATTTAAATAGGCCGCGAACATATTAAGTCAATCATAAACTTATACTATTAAAGTCCCAATCTTGTTGATCATTTAGTAATTTCAAATTGATAGTTAAGTATGGATTTACTGAAACTGTGGATAGAAATTCGTATTTAGTAAGCTTAGTTAAATAATACGTATATCGAGACACTGATTTCTGGAGGAAAATAATGTTGCACAGATTTGTTTGTGACACACGTGCACATATGCAACTTTGCTTCGTGGTCAGTGATTGGATGAGTTTTACATCCAGTGTCTTGAGGTTCTACCGGCAAATCACAGATGCGCTCCTAACCTTACTCTCGTTGGTACAGTTGAGTGAAGAAACGTCTCGGTTCAAAGACATACTTCTAATATACCCATTAGGCAAAGTTACATATGTGCACGTAATGCAGTGATTCAAGTCGGTGCAAAATTATTTTTAAAAAAATCTGTGGCTGTACAAATATATCAGCGGTTTAGTGCGCTTAGTCGGGGGGCGTGGCAATGTAAATAACTAAAGATGCCAGTTAAAGTACATCCTCAAATTTCCATTACAAGTACCATTGTGGAAGTATAAGTTTCACTTCACTACAACGATAGCTAAGATCATCATGAACGTTAATATCTCCAAACGATCGTTTTGATACTGCTTAATAGTGAGTTATAGTCACATCTTGAATTTTTGTATTTTGTGTCATAACTTTTCATCTGGGTAAATTATTGGAACTTTAACCAAACTACGGAATAGAATACACTCTGATAGAATTTTACGCACCATACATATATTTTTGTCGTTACTGTTGTTACAAATCAAATTGCAGTTAGAAAATTGTTATTACTTTCTTAACTGCAATAACAACAGTAACGGAAAATAAATATTTGTGTTGTCTAACCAATATGTAATCTATTCCGTGGTTAGGTTAAAGTTCTAAAAGTTTGTCCAGAAGAAAAGTTATGACACAAAATACAAAAATTCAAGATGGTGACTTATCACTAGGGCCCGGTAGTTTTCGCGAAAAGATTTTTGCCCCAATTTGTTTCAGTGTCTTACGTGCACACCTGCAGCTCAACTTCATGATTATTGGCAGAGTGTTATTGTGTAGAGTTATTATTCATTTGACTGTGCCAATTAGTACACCGATAACTGTCACACGTCACATCTGTGATTTGCGGGTTCAACCTCCACACTCTGTGTATTACGGCATCCAATCACTGAACACAAAGCAGAGGTGCAGGCGTGCACGTAAGGCACTGAAACAAAGTGCTGCAAAAATCTTTTCGCGAAAACTACCGGGCCCTACTTATCACTCACGCTTAAGGTAGTTGCCTGCCCAGACCGCCGAGAGGTGTGTGCAGAGCTTCGATCATTACCAGATTCGAAAACTGCTCAACGCGCATGGATGACATCTGCTTATGAATAGCATTCAAATTTCATTACGTGTGCGTATACATTTGCTATATTCAACATTTCTCATCAAAGAATATTTTCTAACGGACGGAATAACGAAAATGGGGGTTAAAGGTATTTTGCTTTTAGGTTTGAATGTTTTGGCGTAGAATCTTTTAAAACGGGCTAGCGTGTAAAGTACACGTTTGCTATTAATTTTACGTAATAAAATGATAGGGTCACCGCTGAATATCTCATAGAGGAGAGTTGTCGACGAGAAAACTGAGCGACAGATCAGTGACTTGCGTTTAGCGACTAGGCTGAGGCGTGATGCGTGTTGTGTATCGTCCTTACCGCTTCCGAACTTCCAGGTCTCAGAAGCTCAAAATGCGTCCGCCCAGGCGGCGACCTTAAGCTGCACGAAAAATAAAAATAAACGCGTTCGTATGTCATTGCCTGTGACACGCGTAGTTGGAAGCTATATTGCGCCGCCAGGGACAGGGTCTTTACGGCGACCTTTCAGCGCGGCAGATGGGCGTGGTCGCAGTCGCACGTGTTTGACGAGGGACGTTGTCGTGGGTGGCTGGTTTGTTTACCTACTGCCGTCGCTCGCCTCGACGCCGGATACACACAAGTAGGCACTTTACGGCGATTAATATTGTCCCAGGTGGCAGCACGCACCTTGCTCGCTGGTCGCTTGAGGGCGCTGCTAATCCCAAAGCCCTGACTACAGCAAGGGTAGGGATCTGCATGTTAAATTACATTCGATGCCACCAGGCCACCATCATGTCACAGTATCACTTTCCGACCAAAACCATTTCCTGCAGTGAAGACGAACATATTTCTACAGGAAGAAAAATCCGGAAAAATAAATTATAGGGTAAACTTACCCTACTTTATAATACTAAGATTTCGAACTTGTAATCATATATTTGATACCTCTTGCTGAAACTACACATGCCTACTATCTGTTGGCCACCTACTGAAATCGGTGTACAGGTTCTTCCCAATTTTGTGAAACTCGCAAAGGGATTTATCACGATATAGGGTTAGTTAACCCTAACTAGACGTTTTCGGATTTGTTTTGTGAGTTAAAATACTTGTTCGTCCCAATTCATTAAAAAAAAAAAAAGGTCAGAAGATTCTGTAGCAGTGAGGGCCACGACGAGTTGAACAAAAACGTCAGAGGTGGCATAGAATGTGTAGATTAAACAGGTACTAAGCTTAATATAATTTAACATGTAAATCCCTACCGTTTGCTTTCGTCTGGGTTCTGTGATAGGCTGGGCCGTTAAGGGCATGGGCCCGAGTTTCTTCGCATTTAACGACAATTATTTTTTAAAACATAAATGGGAGACGCTATCAAAAATTAGCTTCGTAACTTCGTTATGGCTGATTTAAACTGCATACTCTAATTTTGTCGAGTGAAAAGACTGCAAAATAGTTGCTAATTAGTTAATTAACGAAATTTCCTTTTAATTGATAAATTAGCTCTACTCATCATACAGTTTGTCTCGAAAACTTACATTGCATAGTAAAACCAATTTGCAAAAAAAAGTTGCGAAGCGATTTTACGATATCGACTCTCGTATGCATTTAAAAAAAATAATTCTCTCGAAAACCGAGAAACTCGGGCCCAAGCCCTTATGGTGGAAGCCTGGGTGGAATTATTCTTCACGTGCGAGCCCTACAAGTACGGAGACGTTCAGGGTGCACAGCACGCGAATCGACCCTCACCACAGTCTTCTGAACTAGCGTGCAGTATTTACGCCAATAGCCTGTCCGTATTATTAGGTACTCTTGTATTTTGCAAATACTATTTTGCCCCAGTTTGTTTCAGTGTCTTACTTGCACATCTGCAGTTCAGCTTCATGGTTATTGGCAGCGTGTCTGTGTGAAGAGCCGTATCTCATTTGACTGAGCCAATTACAATATCGTTCGTGCACCCCCACACGTCTGTGATTTGCCGGTAGAATCCCAAGACTCGCGAGAGTTAAAATATCCAATCTCTGACCACGAAGCAGAACTGCAGAAGTACACGAAAGTCACCATTATAAAGTGGGGCAAAATTATTTACGCGAAAAACATGGGTCCCTACATTTAGAGACTATCCTAACTCTTATGACGTAATGTTGATGATAAGTGGGTGCTGTATGCACCTATGCTGTATTAAAGGTTCTTTTTTTTTTACTACGTAGTTTCCATTTCATAATTCTGGAAGTTGATGGCCTCAGGTGGAAAACTGGACAACTGGGGTTATAATTCGAGGTGAGCAAGCGGTGGTTCGTCATTGTCGTACGCAGTGATGTGGGTGAATGAACAAACACACCTTGTACAAAACCCGGGGAGGTTACGTTAAATTAGCACCTCCGCGGCCGAGAAATGAACCCGGGACATTAGGACCACCAGTCAGGAGTCCTGGCCACTGAACCAAGCGGTCGGTCTTAATAAAGGTTCTGCACTAATTTATTGGTGCGTAGAAAGGACCACAAAAACACTGCTTTCACCTATGTTGGCCATGAGAAAGTACTATTAAAGTATTAGTGGAGAATCTGATATCGGTATGAGCGGGTGTATAGGCGGTTCGGAATAAAGTGAGCACTCAAAAAAGCCCTGTTAAATTTCTCTTCGCAGCAAATTCGTATCTTTCCGCGCGCAACGTCTCAACGACGGGAAATGTCTAACCTATCTGGCCACGTCACTTAATGCTCGCGCGTTTAAGATTAATTCTGCAGTCGATAGAAACCTATATAGTTTGACAAAAAAACCTTTACTAATTATGTAAAACATAGTTATGTCAAATTTAGTTCATTTTATTTCAGTATTGCTGTATTTAAATAGGAAAATACACGGAACTACTTACTGCAATACGCTGCCAACCATACAAGCAGTAAGGTAACTATTGTTAACGTTGAATCATATGCAGTAACGGCTGGTGACTTTTTTCAAAGGTTAAATCTTTAGTGCTCACTTTATTCCGAACGACCTTTAACATTCTTTGAACTCTATTCCTAGAAAGGCAGCTTTCACTCACGTTGAGCAATTTTTGAATGAACCTCTATCTCCCGAAGCTCTGCATGCTTGTTGGACACAGGTGCGACCCTGAAGATGTTTATTACTGCAGAAGACGCGGCTCTGGCCCGGAAGCCAAGCACGTATCTCCTGTCACATGTCGATCTTTTCCACTTCCGCTACATACTGTACGTTATGAGGTTAGACACATCCTGCATAGCTCCTATAAACGTCGCCGTGTGGAGTAAAAGCGGTCACTAAAGTTGGTTACGAAACATATCCTGGTACAGTTATCTAGGTTTACTGAGTCACGTGATCCGAATGTTCCAAAACCAGCGGTTGTAATTGAACGTTTGAGGCAAATCAACATGGTTGACAAATTGGACGAGAGCAAGCCTCACCCATACCGATTTTTAAACGACCTGAGTTCAAGTATAACTCTGAGTAGGCTAATAGAGTTACTCTTTTTAAACACCTTAAATGTTCTTTAAGAAGAACGAGAGTAAATTATGGTACCGTCGTTGGAGACGAGAGGCCCCAGCGGTCAAATGGTTTCACCACTCATTTCGTACTAAGGCGGGTTCGATCCTCGGTGGGGTTGGTCCTAGATTTACGCATGTGTGAAATGTGATGGTCGTTGCAGTTGGCCGGCGGGTTTTCTCGGGGTACTCCCGGTTTTCCAGCCCTTGCATTGAATCTGTAAGGTCTTATTTAATGTCATCCCCCATTCGTCTATGGTCCTCAAGGTTGGAAGTTGGCGATGAACTGCCACAACATCCCGTAATCAGGAGCGTGGATGAAACGGTGAAGGAAGATTCATGACCGTAGGGCCTTATCGCGATATTCCATTTCTTCGTTTGAGACGTGAGTAACTTGCAGCGTGTAGGTTAGGCACTATATCTGTATCAAGCATCACGTACATTTCACACCCAAGCTTGTGTGGAATATCGAAACAGCAACTTTTAAGACGAAACTTTTTTCGCTATCCTAGTAGTAATTTAAGACAAATGTGTGCCCTACACTCTCATTTACTGCCACGAATTAGAGCCATAGCCCAACACCTAGGTGAGGTTTCCCTCTGATGCGAAACTGCAACTCAACCCCGTGCCAGCATACTCATTCCTTACTTGAGCCATGTTTTATTACCTTACAATTCTCCTAGACAAAGAAAGACTTGTGCACATGTACGGCGATGTAAACAACACACTACGAGATTGAAATTACCGGAATGCCAGAATCAACGTGAATAGGGACTCACAGTTTCACTGAAATCACCCACATATTACACAAACTCTAAGTATGTAGAAAATTAGAGGCAGCAAAGAGACGTTAATGAAACAAGTATATTTTATACCCCAAGTTAAAACCATTCCCGTGCATAATTAAGAGTCTCTCCCTGTCAGGCGAGCATAGCCCTATATATCCCCCACTGGGCCAGTGTGCACGGTGTCAATTCGCAATCATCTTATCCACCAGAAAGGTGGTCTTCCACCACAGCACTCATTTCCAAGAGGTAAGTGGGAGGAACAAAAAAAATTAGTAGTAGGAGGGGGTTTACCCACACACACCGCACCCAACGATCCGCTGGCTAAAAAAAGAACGCCGACAAAACACGCCCACAAGTCGCGGGCACCGTCACATTACAAACGGGGATTTACAGCCATCCTATCTTGAAGTATACTACATGTCCGAAGGGAAACATACCCTTATTCCTTCATCTGCGACTACACTTTATTCGAAAAGACAGTACATATAAGTTTATCTTCTAATTTTTCATACTTGTTCAGTTTTTTATATACTATCTACCATCTTTCCTAATCAGCGACATTACATTTGTTCTGTAACAGTCTTTAGACGAATGTCGCATAATGAATATTCGAAATTCTGGACGTTCCTTCCCCATCCATCGTATTGATCAAGTTTCTTGCCGATCTTCGTGGCAAATCGCACTTCATAATTAACTGTTAACCAAGTGGTTTACATATTATGAGCAGTTTATGTTCAGGAAATCACCAACACCAATGCGAAATTTAACTAGAATGATGGTCCAATATTGTTATCTGATATGTGCAAATCATCCCAAACAGTGTTCTTACAGTTAAAATGTAGAAATATTGACATTAGTCATGTAAACTTAAATCTTTATAGAATCATATAACCCACCATCGTGGGTCGTGAAAAGGCATAGATATTCGTGTATTGTATTTCAAAAAATATATTCTCGGTTTATCCTCGACATAGAGTCGGGACGAACTGTTATGACCCAAAGAGTACTCTTGAGTCAAACATGAGTATGAGTAGAGTCCCGTAAATTTCGCGAGTTCAGTCCATAAAACATTTGATTGCTTGAAGAGATTTTTCTCAATACTTTACATCTAGGTCTTTAGCGCTGATGAGGTGTGACACGATGTATGTAGCAGAACCTGAATGAAGGGGCGAGGGAAGCGGAAGATACCCGAGAAAACACGTGGTCCAGCGTCATCGTCTGGCACGATCCCCACATGCGACAATCCGGAGACAGGCCCCACCGGGAATCGAACCTGGATTGCCGTGATAGGAGGAGAGTGCTCTATTCACTGCGCCAACCACGACGTTAGATTTCTAATTCATGTACATATGAGTAATGTTCGTGATTAGTAGCGACCAAAATGTTTGCGAAAAGATTTTTGCGTCCGCTTGTTTCAGTGCTTTACGTGATAATCTGCGGCTCTTCTTCTTGGTTATTGACAGCGTGTATCGTTTCTCATTTGACTGTGCCAATCAGGACATCATTACTGAGACGCCACAGTCAGTGATTTGACTGTGCCAATCAGGACATCGTTACTGAGACGCCACAGTCAGTGATTTGACTGTGCCAATCAGGACATCGTTACTGAGACGCCACAGTCAGTGATTTGACTGTGCCAATCAGGACATCGTTACTGAGACGCCATAGTCAGTGATTTGACTATGCCAATCAGGACATCGTTACAGAGACGCCACAGTCAGTGATTTTACTGTGCCAATCAGGACATCGTTACTGAGACGCCACAGTCAGTGATTTGACTATGCCAGTCAGGACATCGTTACAGAGACGCCACAGTCAGTGATTTGAGGGTAGGATCCCGAGACGCTGAGAGGAATCTTAAGCTACTTAGTCAGATGTTCTTGTTGGACTAGCAGCCACTGTGCAATTATTTGTAAGCTTATATAGGACTGTGGATTCTAGTCAGTAGGTCATTAAACCCTCGAAATATCTGGGATTTGCTAAGTTTGAGGTAGGTAGGCCTTGGCAAGCTGGTTTACCTGAGTGCTCAACCTGACATAATTTCCAAACCAGGTCAACCGCGCCTGTACAATGCGACATCACAATTATCCATTCTTGACAGCCTGAAACGAGTATACACGTTGCCGCGTACGAGACGATACAGGGGCGTGTGACGCTGACAGGATCTGCCTGCTCTATATTGACGTCCAGGTCACTTCGCTGTCAGGATGCACCAGGACGTCCAGATACGACGATGTTCCGATCACTGTAACTGTAACAAGACATCAGCCTCGGCAACATGTTTTCAGTGAGACTGTCGAACCAACTAAATTGAGTGGCTTGTGTATAATATAAACTTCATATTATAATCATTAACATTAATAATGCTGACCTGCCTCCGCGATTAATGCAATCATGTTATTGAAATGTATTAACTTAATACTGATAAAAAAACCATAGGTAAATGTATTCCTAATGATAACGAATGCTTATTTCATGGCACTTCGGCATTCAGCACGTAAAACTTAGTAACATCATATTAGCTTAGCGAAATGCTTTTAAAGTGTCACAGCATCGCATCCATATGTTTTAAAAGCGATTAACACAATACTATGCCAGAGAAGAATTATAGAGTTTAGGAGATAACAAGGGACAGGAATTTTTTGTGAAAAGGTTTTTGCTCCACTTCGTTTCAGTGCCTTATGCGCACAGCTGCAGCTCAACTGCATGGCTATTGACAGAATGTTCTTGTTCAGAGTCGTTATTCATTTGACTGTGCCAGTTAGTACACGGATAACTGCGACACATCACGTCTGTGATTTGCGGATTTAACCTCGAGCCGCTGGGTGTTACGGCATACAATCACTAACCACAAAGCTGAGATGCAGGTGTGTACGTAAAGCACTGAAACAAAGTGCTGCAAAAATATTTTCGGGAAATTTCCTATCTCTAGAGGTAACCAACCACGGCTTGCAGTAAATAACCGTGACAGCATACTCCTAGAATGATTTCGGAGCATGGTAGACTAAAATCGGGATGGTCTGTTGGAGTGAGTGAGATATTTTTGGTTAGCGCTCAACACCGAGGTTTTCAGCGCAGGTGAGGGGTGACATGATGTGAGTATGGAGCAGCGCAGGAATGAAAAAGTGAGGGTAACAGAATATCCCCGAGAATACCCGCCGACCAGTGGCATCGTCCGACACGATTCCTACATGCGAAAATCAGGGATCAATCAATAAATATTATATTTTAATATCCCCATATTTCATAAACGTTGTACATTTCAGGGTTAATTTGCAGCCATTTTGAGGAAAGTAGGCTTAGCAATTATGCTGGTGACGTCTTGTTGTATATTAACATTATTACCTAATAATAAATATTGAAATATGTGTTACACCTGAAGATAATTCTAAATTTTCTATAGAAAATATCTAGTGGCTAAAGCTTATTACGGAAGCAACTTTTTTTAAGCATATTTCACTCTTTATCTCATATAAAAAATAAATGGACACTTTTCGCTGGGAATACAACTGTCGTTAAGCTTGATTCGTAATAAACAAGGCAAAAGTGCTTCGTTAATAAACTCGTTGATCCTGATAATTTACTCTATGACCTAGCCAACCCTTAACAAGTAAACTGCACGTAACTTACAGTAAAAATAATACAAATATGATTTTAACTTTAAAATTCAATGATAAAATTAGTAAATGTACGGGTATTACTATTATGAATGCTTTATTGCACATGTGTAAACCCTGAGTAGAGATGATGGTACATCGCGAAAATGTTTTGTGCCAAAATACCCTTGAAAACGCTGTAGTATCTTCCAACATATATGGTTGAGTGATTTACGTCTGATGTAACGTAGGTGTCTGCAGACCAATAATAGGCATCAAACATTACAACAGCGGGATTCTTATTGGTTTAGTCAAATAAAGTAACAACTCCACGTACGAGTGAAAGCCAGTAATCTTCCAATGAGCTGAACTTGCCTTGAAACCCAGCAAACAATCAAGTTTTCCCGCGAAAACCATTATCTCTAACCATGAGTTTTCTTTTCAAAACGTGGTAAAGCAAGACCAGAAAAACGCAATGGATGTTTTCAAGCTTAATAAAATGTAGTTGTCAATGTATAAAAGAAGATATTTTCTCGGCGATTTCCTTGTACTATGAATAGAGAGCGAAAATATTCGCTGATTCACTGACCTGTAGGCTAGACTCCAAATATATCGGATACTGGGGTACTCAAGCACACAGCTACTGGCTAATTGGCTGCACGCTGACAGAGTGATATTACATGCCTGAGCCTGCATTTGGTTGTTTCTGTATTATCGGCCGAGCGCGTTACAGGAGGTGTCGAGTAAATCTATGTTGCGAAAGTGACACGAACACAAGGTCGTTTGAGTTCTAGCTAGAGCCCGACAGGGAACGCTATTTTCTCGTGTCCCCATCTAATTTATATGAAGTACATTTCGTAGCTGTACTTTGTACGTTGTGAATTGAGCACTCTTTATGACATTTTATAATCAGGATTAAAAATTATATGTCACTATTGTATCATACATACGCTTCTGAGTATGATGAGATTTACTCATTATGTTATATTTATATAGCTATGTTTTATTTAAATCGTACGGAGACGCATGACATACTGCGATAGCTAAAATACAAAAAAAAAACTGGAAATATGGCTTCGAAAGTGTCCATTTAACCCGGAGTAACTTGTAGACATAAACTTAAACGTCATTCTAATGAGACCAGGCGTGAACATCATATTTAGAAATCGTTGGCGTAATAGCGTACCTTCTTAGCCGAGACCTGAGCAAGCGGCCAATAGACGTAGATGAACAGCTGGGCGTGTTCTTGTTTGAGAAGCACCCGGAGGTGACAAGGTAACAGTCACCAGAGGAGGAGTTTATGAAAATGTAGAAATTTAAAAGAGGTGGCAGTAATAACCAGGGACAGAAAAATGAAAACACACTTTACTTTCATTCCGATTTCTCACAAAAATACAAGATGTTTTCAACTGCATGTCAATATTTTGGGTAAACATTCCTCACATCTAGATGAACAACGAGTGTTATATGTACATATGTTCTAAAACGCACCGTTGCTGCACTACAGTTGGCAATACATGATGTACGGTTGATAGCGCGACCTGGATCATGATGTTGTGGAATGTAATTACAGCAGTCTTGTACACTGTACACTCCGCTATGTCACTAACCCATTAAAAAGTAGGAATATCTGTGAAAATTGATATTACAAACGCGTGAAAAGATAACTTAGACACATTGGACGTCCAGAAACGGTGCGTTTTCAGACCTACGACCTTGTAACATTTTATTTGTTTGTCAGGTTGAGAGGATTGTTTCCCGAAATAATTGATACGAAATTTGACAATAACCTGTATGTTATTATAGGGTTTTAATTTGTATTCACAGAGCATGCAACTAAATGTACTGTACGTAAATAATTTTTTAATATAATAACATGTGTTATAAATGGATAACATAATTTCATCTAAATAAACTTTTTTATTTTATCATATTGATATTCCAATATTCAAGAAATTAACCCTAGTAACAAAGATCTGACTTTTGTCATTGCTTCAAAAAGTTTACTCTCGAAGGTATATTACTTTTTGAGAAACGATAATATACAAAGGGTCTTGAAATGATACTTTATTGAATATGGAAGCTCTTTAAAAGATGTTTCAAGTAAAAACACAACGAAAAATTAATTCAACCTTTTCCCCAAACATACTAGTGGGTTAGAAGAAAAAACAATTTAAAATGAAAGTTAGATAGAAAAACGAAACTCACAGAATGCATGATTCCGAGCCACGTAGCACGTAGAGCAGTTGATCGCGATATAGCCAGCGGCGATACAGCCATGATAACGAAGCGTCCTCCCCTCCTCTCTAGTTCCCTGTAAAGACCGGCAGCCAAAAACAAGCGGGTTCGTACCGTAAATTAGGCGGCAGATCGTGCATGCAGTCGGAATATCTGCGGCAGACGGGAGCTAGAGACGCCTTGAGACAAAAGGGCAGAAAAGGAAGCCGTACCCAGCCAAGAGGCGCTTGGAGAACACAACACAAGAGCTTATCAGTTGCGCAAGGGCGCCGGCAGAATTACACCCCACTTTCTCCATCAGCATTGTAAATGCTACCTGCCACCCCCTCACAACCTCCCCGGACCATCAGCCGATGCAGGAAATGAGATTCCGCCCAGAGCCAGCAAGCTTGTTTCATCGCCTTCTTGCGAACTCCCTCTCTGACGCTAGGATTGGCTGAGGGGGAGGGGGAAACTGGATTTATTACCGGAGGGCACCGATGACGAAGGAGCGGAACGGAAAATTGTAATTTTCCTTTCTCAAACGAATCTGGCGTTCATTAAATCCTGAGAGCACCTTCCCCCTTGCTCCTGACAAATTCGTCCAAAGGAAAAAAAAAAAATGAAATCTATAGCTGACCTCCGTGGCTACGCCGGTATTGATCCCTGTCCTCTTAGTTTAATTATTTTTTTAATCACGAAGTTAAAAGATAGCGGGTACGTTTTCAGCATCGCGTGGAACATGTAATCGGTTAGTTCACTTCTTGAAATCCGTACGACGTGGTGTTTGTTACTGTTGTGCTAGTGGTAAATTACGTAAGATGTACGGTGCAGTCTTGTCGACTATTTGTCGTTACAAAATAGATTTTAACAATTTCATAATATTATTAAGGGGGGCAGGTGTTTAGAGAATTTATTCTGTTTTCAGTTTTTGAGCCGTAACATGTATTCAAATTCTGTTATAAAAGATTTATCTTCGACAAAGCATAAGATATATTCTTGGTAAACGGTTTGACATAAACAATAATAATAATGGAATCTTTCATTAACTTGTCATGCAGAATCAATGCAAGAGAATTGTAGGTTAACTTTCAAGAATCTCTTGCAATTATTCTGCATGGCAAATTAATGAAACTGTTCTATTAGTATTTATGTCAAGCCGTTTACTGAGAATATATCCTATGCTTTGTCGTAGAGGAATTTTAGACAATACAATAAAATTGCCTTACACTGCCCCTTAAAGCTTGTATGTCGTGTAGCTTAGAGACGATAATGCAATAGGTGAACAAGCAAGAGTCGGCCCGGCGTAGTCAGGCTTTGAGCGTTCTCATTGTGGTGTTGTTGTTTCACAAAATTCAGAGTGGTAAAAGTGTTATGTTTTTAACTTAACTGAAAACTTCACCCACCGTGTGTTGCTGAGACTCAATTTTTGTAACTTTCAATATTGTGCCAAGACATATAGGTACAAAACATCATACAAATCCATCAATGTTTGGTGAATTAGATAAAACAATATATTTTTTAATGATTCCAAGTTGAAAAATCTAAGACATCCAAATACGGATACATATTGTGTATATCCCTTGTAAAAATCACGTTCAATTTCAGTGATTAGTAAGAAGGGGGGGGGGAGAATGGGCGAGGGGATAGGCCTCTCGCCTCCCGCTAAAGCGACCCGGGCTCGATTCCCATCTGGTTCGGTCCCCGGATTTTCGTACGTGAGAATCGTGCCGGACCTTGCCGCTGGTCGGCGTGTTTTCTTACGGATCTCCTGCTTCCCCCACCCCCGGATTCCGGCGCTGCTACATATTCACTGCAGAAGTTCAGTATAAAGACACTACATAAAAACAGCTGTTATTTTGCAGTGATGTGCAACTCATTTGATACTATTTCTTAAACGTAATCTACATTAGGAGTTAGTAGACCTGTCGGTTGAGCCATGCTGTAGCGAAGTACAGAAAGTATTTTTTTCTTATATATTATTAAAATTATCATTCAAATAAAAGCACGAGTCAATGTTTGTGTTTACGTACAGCGGATACACATACTGGCTGAAAATAGAAACTAAGCAGTGCTTATTTGACTGCTCACTTCATCTCAATCCGCCCGTAGTAATAATAGCGCTTTTATCGTTATTTTCTACTCTCATTCAAATTCCTTGAAATCTAAGTAAATAATGTTTTGCAGTAACTTGTGTACCACGGCTTTGTAACTAGCGGTAATTATCGTGCATCGTTCTGCTTGGTGTACCGTTTGAAAAAACGTAAACTACTAATTTATTTTGTTAACTATTAAAATAAGTTGATATCACTCCTCACGCAGTAAATAGCTCACTACACGGTCGGCATTCCAGTAAAGTCAGTAAGTTCTTAGTAGTACGTTAAACTTTAGTGTCATGAGAATATTTTTGTCTGAAGACTGATATTCCAATAAGAGTGTAAGTTCACAGGGATCGAGGTAGAGTGACAGTGAAATATGGACTATATGGAATGTCGCATCCACGTTCGGTCCTTGTTGTCTAAATCGATTCCATTCTCCCGGGGAATGACGTGCGATGAAAAATAAAACTTCCCTGGTGTGACAAGTTACTGCACCTGAAATGAAACGCAAGATGACCTTAATCTTGAGACATTCTCTGGGTTCACAAAGCGACATTAGTACAAGTGTGGTTTAACTAGGCTTATAATAACCAAAAATATTTCTGTTGGCTTTCCGGTATACCGTGCGAACCGTCACTGGCAATTTGTCAGAACTCATCTACGTATCTTTACGTTAGCTTCGATTTCTCCATTTTATGTTTTAAAACCCGGGTAGATGTAGTTGTACAACGTGCTGTCCGTAACTCTGCTTAAAGTTGAAATGAAAAGCACAAAGAGTAGTAAAGTTTCGTTTTAAATTATTTGAATATTCTGATACTTTTTTTTCTTCTCGAGTGAAATTTACTAAACTGTTACTAGTCTTAACAGATTTTTCAAGTGCACAGGCATTAGCATTTTATTGTTTAATTATACAAGTCAGGTAGCGCGCAACGCTTGTAAACATCGTAGTTATTGGAGCTTAAATAAACGAGACCAGGTAGAGAACCAGACATTATCTGTAACCATCACGGCATTTTCTTTAAATTACTTCGGAAAAAACAATAGGAAACCGAAATCAAACTAGTCTGAGAAAAAATCGAGCCCAGGTCCTTTCAAATACGAAATGGTTGTATTTACTCAAAACGGCTTATTTAATATTGCATTTGATAAATTTCGCACAGAAATCACCCTTCATATTGTCACTGATTTATTAACATGGATACATATCGAGCAAACAGATTACACCAAAAAATTTGGAACGAATCCATTCGGTCAGTGCATACGACTGTGAACACTCCAATACTCTTTCTTTGTGACAACACATTTCTTGCGCACCAAAGACAGGTCCTATTCAATATTAACTACCTCAAAATAGAATTGTAATAAGTAATGTTTGGTTTGTATCTTATAAATTAGTAACAAAAAATTGCATTTAAATAGTTCAAAACAATAATGTGTAATAGTGGAGTATTATTTTTTTTAATGATTTATGTTTTAAAGAAAATATTTTTTGTTGAAAATATAATAATTTTGTCAACAAAGACAAGTATTTCTTAAGGGAAATGTGTAACACAAAATATAACGAGTACCGTACCTTACGTAGTAATACGATAGGCTATTATGACTAGCTAATGGTAGCTGCAAAGACTGCTGGAATATCGTCAGAGATGAAATACATAACTTGGTTGAAACTCGAAACCAAGACGGTAACGAGACGGCGCTCAAGCTTGCGCAGGCGATGCAGCGGACCACGCCAACTCCCCCCGCCATTCACGGTCCACATACACTCCCGGGCGGCACGTGGGCACAGATTAAATAGTATTACAGACGTGAAATGACGTGGCGGCTCGTTTGATGAGAGCAAACTTCGCCGCTTATTGGCTGCCCGGGGCTGTTGATACCAGCCCCGTGTGTGTTTGGCTCCTGCATGTTACAGTAAGTTTCCTATTGGCCTGGCCGCTGGCTAGCAGGGCAGCTGCCTTATGCTGATTGGCAGTGGGAGTTTCCGCCATGTTGCTGGCCAGCGAAGCCATTTTGCTGGTGTGTGTGACTGAGTTTGCCGTTGCACCGGCTGTTTCACTTCTGTATTCCTAAATATTCTGTGTCGTGGGGCTGCCCCCTTCCCTTCCTTCCCTGACCGTCTGGGAGTGAGCACCTGCGATTACCATTAAGGCCACGACTAATAGTTTTACAGTGATATTGAAAATATGTTTTCACTTAAACATAATTTTCATGTCGAAAAATCCCTACGCCAGTTACACAAATATATCATCTTTTGCAAATTTTTTAGTAACACAAACCCAAATGTTTTTTCAGATTTTAGCACCTAAAGTATCGCCAATTTTGTTACGAAAATAAACCAGAACAAAGTTTTTTTTACGAACAATGCAATATTTTGCAACGCATACATATAACTGTGCATCGTGTAACTGTTTGTAGTCTTGAAATTGTTCAAACCGTTTCATTTAAAAAGCTCTAAGTTTTTTGTACCAATGTTAAAAAAAAAACTACCTAGCATGGCTTAAAATATCTTCGAAGAAATTGCGCCTCGTCGGCCATCGATGCTAGGACTGAAACCTGTAGACGTCGCATTGTAGGCCACTTGGCATCATACCCGAGCTGTGAGAAAGATACGGGCGTTGTCGCTGCCGGATGTAAATACAGCTCGCGGTTGCCGAGCAGCCGAGTTATTGTAGGGTTTCAAACTTTGTGTGGAAGTGACGAAGACGACGGCGATGGCAAGGAGCGGCACGGGATCAGCACATTGAGTGGCTGCAGTATGTGCGAGGATGGAATGGACAGTGCGTTTGTGTGTATGGTACGGACGAACATGTTAAGAGAGAGTTCTGGAACGAGACATTTTAAATTAATATTGACATACATAACCTAAGGACTGTTTTGTATGAGAGAGAAAAACATAAAATGTTTACTTAGTATACATATTTCAAGTATAAGGGGAATTAACTATAACTATTAACTGTAAGCGTCACATTATTGGGTTGTGAATTAGTTGCAAATAAGTGTATAATTATTGCAGATAAGTTCAGAGAGATTGTAAAAACTTAGAAAAATTTACTTATATTAGTTTTACAAGTTCTCAACTCCGACCGAGAAATATGACGCTCTTCTCGTAAGAATGGCTTAAGCTAAACAGTACCAAAGTTCTTTGCCTGCAACGTAAACGAGGGTGAACTTTTTTATGTTTGCTATTCGCTTAGTGGTACAGCGAGTGCTCGGTGCGGAGTAAGTCTGTATTTTTGTTTCAACTATCAGGTTTGTTGAAGCGTGTGTGTGGTTTGTGAAACAGCAGGACTTGAGCAACGCACAGCTCCGAGTACACACTTTACACGGGTTGCGACAAGCGAGCAAGATTACGTCAGCGCGAGAAATATTGCGCGGGCGTGTTAACACCTGAGCTCGTAAATCAATGCGGAGGGCCGAACGTGTTAAGGGCTTTCGCCACCGAATTATTCATTACCTTATTAAATTTATGGCTCTTAGCTCGACTCGGCAAATGTCTCGTGTGCTGTCATTTCGACCAGTGAAGTCACAAAGTAGAAAATTCACTCGAACCTTACGTCTTCATTACTAAACGGGAGTATAGTGTTTAGTCTTTAAACAATGTTTTATTTGTACATGTGCCTATATTTGTACATTTATTCACAAGAATACATTTAGACACTTTTTTATAGATATTCTTATAAAATACACAGATTGTGAGTTAAAAGGGGGAGAGTTAGACAATTTTATTGTTTTTCCTGTTTTCGAGTCATGACAGTTATGAAAATTGTATCATCAAAATTTCTCTTCGACAAAGCATAGGATATATTCTTGGTAAACTGCTTTACATAAATAATAATAGAATCATTCATTGATTTGTCATGCAGAATCATTGTAAGATATTTCTTTAAAGTTAACCTATAATTCTCTGGCGATGATTCTGCATGACAAATTAATGAATGATTCTGTTTAACTTATGTCAAGCAGCTTACCAAGATTAGGGTAACTCGGGGGTGTAGGCCAGTCATACAGGTTTTTTAAAGTTTAGTTGATTATTATTTAAACTGGTTTTAAAATCACTTATAGCTCATTACTGAATAACACAAATGTCTAACGAAAATTGTACCCAATCGTAATACGTTTTGCACAATAAATTCAAACATTATGGCTTACGTTATGCATCTTAACCCTAGTTACCTTACATCACATGCTTTGTAGAAGGGAAAATTTTACGAGTTATTACTGCCCTGTGCTTAGCCAACGACTTCGGTTGAGATAGACGACAAGTAAAGTAGGCACAGTTGAAACTGAATAGACACTAGCGTTCTGTATTATATAAATATATAATATATATGGGATGCGCAAGCAAGGCAAATATACTTGTACCGAGGTTTTTGACAGGCGCATGTTTACAACCGTATTGCGCCCATCACGTGACCTCTTCCAATACTGTGGGTGCGTATATTTAATACCACTACAGCTCACTGGCTGAAACGCAGGTGCAGTTTTAACTTTGTAACCATAAAGAGCTATATTTAATCGGCCCCCAGACAATTCCCTACGCCACCCTACCCTTGCAAATCACTTCACCGATTCACAATGCCATCTCACCATCTATTAAGTTTCCTCTTCGTCACGGTGACACTGTTGTCTCCAATGCCGCTGTCTTTGTTGCTTCGTCACTAATTTCCGCATATAAACTTATTACCAAAAATTCACTGCACACTCGGCCGCCGCTTGCTTAATTTATACTGCCCGTGGAACCTTTTATGTCATTTTGTAAAGATTACATGCCAACGCAGTACAGTATCTGTACGATATATAGATTGAAAATAAATGAAAAATTTTAACATTTCTATATCGCTGGATTAATGCTACAACTAGATAACTAGGTAGCTGGATACCTCTACCTGTAACAATTATATTTTATTTTTTTATACAGATAGTTGCTTATTGAAATTAAAATTTGTGTTACAACGATACTCCAAATTAACACATTAATAAACATACAAATGAAGAGGAACAATGATAAGTGTAGTGTAGACATCTGCAGATAACTTAAAGTTAGAAAATTTAAGTTACTTAGTTTTATTAAACTAAGCTCATGATATAATACTTCACAAACATGACTAAAAATTGGTGCTGTTAGGTATGGGGTGATATTGTATTTTTGCAATGTTTTTTGTCTACTTCACTGAAAGGAAAATATTGTAGTTATTATATGCATGTTAAAATAGGAATAGCAGACCAGGCGGCATATTCTGAAACTGTTCAGTCTCTTATACGGATACAATCTTTAAACAAAGACAGTTAGTGGGTTACTATATTTACGACGAGAATTCGTATTCTGTAACTTAAAAATGGCGCAGTGGCTGTCTTTCAAAAGTGTCGCGACTCTATGTATAAAGGTCGGGTTGTAGGGGTTGTTACGAGACGAGAGTTCATCAACATGGCCGATGTATTTAACTTGTGTTCTACGACAATCCTCGTTTGAGAACAAATCTGATTGAAATGTTGATTGGAAGTATACAGAAATACATTATTTCATTTTCCCTTGAATACTGTAATACGTTTCGTGAATTATAGGTCTGTGAATATTAACTTCGACTGCCGACGCAAACGACAAATTTAACACAACTTGCTTCTTCTATCTCTTGGCCGGAGATACTATAGAATCAGTGCTGCTATCTCGTGTAAGCGCAGCGCACTATCTGTATGCTACAGAAGAGTTGATGTTATAACGAACGTAAGTAATTAGTAGTTCAAAACACGCTGTGAAATGTGAGAACATATAATTCAGTAATATGTATGAAGGTTTTCAGAGCACATCATACAGTGATGCCATGTACATCTGGTAAAGATAGGTGTTAGAGAATACTGTATAAAAGCAGTCACGAGTAACTATCTTAATCGCTGTCGCTCACGAAAAGCAGTCATAGGTGACTATGTTTACCAGAGGTGGAATTAGATAATAGACCCCCAGTTTGGTGGTCTGTATAGTGTGGATTGTTTCCAGAATATTTTGTAGTATAGAATTAATTAAATTTTTTTTCTTTAGAAGAACAAAGAGGTTTTTTTTCCTTCACAGAACAGATTTTTAATCATACAAAACTAATTCTTGTAGGAACAGTCCAGACAGTATCGACAACCTAAACGGACTGTTGTCTCTATTTTAACACAGTCATGATAACTGCAACAATAATATTCTTCTTGTGTTTAATTAACAAAAAAATGCTATAAGAAGCACATCAACATTGCTAGGCGTTATTTCCTGACTCGTCCCACAACTGTTTTTTACGGAAGTCATTGTGCAGCTGATTGCAAAGCTGCAACGGAAATTTCTCAGTTATATATACGCACTGTCCACAGTCTGTCATCAATTGGTTGCTGACAGTCCAAGCGGATAGAAGTAAGAATTATTTCATTTTTTTTATTACTGGTTCACAGTAGTCAAAGGTGTGTAATTACAGTATTGCGTCTAATTACATTAGCGAAAGTGGCCGTTTAACCTGACACCGATATGAAAAGGAATGTTTAACGAGGTCAATGACCTGCATGTAAGAATCCATTGTCCTATGTATACTAAAGCCCAGATCATTTGTCTATTATTAGCTGCTACTCACTGGAACAACATACAACGAACGAATAAACGCATCGACACGCAAACGTTACCTATCCATAGACATAACATATATATTCGAAATTCACGTACCATCCAATTGCAATCGTAAAATAAATCTACATGCGTTAGGACTGTGGCTTGTCGTAAAATGAATTTGCGATTTGTATTAGTCCCTAAACGTGGCATATAAGGACGCCACACACTAAAGGCAATTTCGTGACGTCAACCAATAGCATCCAGATAAGAATCTGTACCCCTTCCCTATCAATAAGTCGGTTTGTTTATGTGTTAAATTTACATTCTTGGAAATTGTGTTGTTTACTTTGCTGTGGTTTACCATCGCTCTATTGTGTAACCCAAAACCTCCATACTAGCATCTACAGATGTCTCGACTCTCGTAGATATGAATTTATTTCATGGCTCAGACCTTTCGAAAATAGACCAGGCCGAACCCTGTAATCGATTATTCAAACACGAGAGCAGAAAGGATTGTATTTCGCGGCTGGGAGGAGGGTGTTGGACAAACATTCCGTGAGGGAAGGATGTTTTTACGGATAAAAGCGGGGAAATCACACTTTCTAGGACCTATTTTTTTCTATCTTCAGAGAAGAAGACCTGTGACAGGAAAAGGACATGAACTAAGAGCGTGTCCAAAGTGGATGGTCCAGGATTGGGGGTTGTATTTCACGGGTGACATAGGCCCTCCACTCCTACCACTACCCAAAACATAATAATAATCTCACAGTAGTATTAAACTATCCTGTGCGTGTGTCGGAAACTGAAGTTAGGTAATATCGGAACTGCTTAAAACTGCCTTTTTAATTACTTAATAACGGAACATTTCACCAAAATTATTTTGTTTGATTACTAAGGAACTGGATTATTCACTAAAATGTTTGATTATATGTTAAGACTTATGACATGTGTTGGCTTATACCGAAGTAAAGTGCCAGGCTTTAAAAAGCGTAGTCGGTTAGTCGCCAGTCTACGGTGCGAGAGGTCCTGGGTTCGAATCCCGACTCGGGCACGGCTGTTGTGTTGTCCCCTCACTTCACATCACACTCATCGGCTGTTAAGACCTCGTTGTTAAAATGCCATAAAACACTCCCCCCTCACCTGAAGTAATGTGTGCTATTCATAGCGATGAAAAAATGTTGCGTTATTATTTGCGACAGGTAGAAACCTGAAAAATTCGCGGGTTCACTGGCCTGTAAGCTAGCCTGCAAGAATATCTGTGTATTCAAGCAGACAGCATCTGTTCATTAGCTGCTCGCTGACACTGTGAAATGGGCCTGCATTCAGTTACATCGTTATTATTGGCTCCGCGACTTCAAGGAGGTGTCAAATAAGTCAACGGCCAATCGTGAAGGTGATACGAACTTACAGTTGCTGGAGTTCTAGCTTGTGCTTGAAAGAAAACGCGAATTTTTCAGGTCTCTAGCGACAGGATAGAATTAATTCACTGGTCTATATTCACCTGAGCACACTCCGTGATGTTTTTGGCTCCAGTTCCTCGTTCCTATGTGTGCCCGTACTACGGGATAGTGGGTATTTTAGAGTTGACCTAATATCATTGGTTGAAAAAGATTTTCAGTTTCCCACCACACACTTCCGGCTTACAGGAAACGTCAGATGAGCACACTGATGTAAATGATAACGCGAAATTCGTAGGTCTCAAACTGCTAGGTAAACACAGAAAACAAGTACAACTTAACTTAAAATAACCCCGGCTGTAAGTTGGTGAGAAGTTGGGTTTCCTGCATATTCCAGATGATGCTGCAGCATTAGGTCCAGGTGACAATGTTATTGTGATATCAATGATGTCACAGGATACTAAATTTCTAATTGATCACACCAGTAGAATGTCCTAATATCCCTTCAACAACTAGAAAAGAGCTGATGATCTTCAAACGGCTGAACATATTTACTTGAACCATATCTAAGAACAGTCTCGATCAAGTTACCTTTAAAAAAACCTAAATCAAAACCGGCTCATCCGTTTAGGAGCTATTATCCCACACAACATGTTAGCTTACTGAAAGCCTTGCATTTGACTTGCAGTTATAAACTTGCTTCGGTTGGCTTACTGCAAGCCTTGCATTTGACTTAAGCATTTATGCTGGCGTTGGTATTATTTAGGCTGACAAGCTTTCTGCAAGTGTATTTAAGAAAAATGCTTGCAGTTAAACTTCTTGCAAGCTTGTGTTAAGATTGATTGCTTACAAGTTAACCTTAAATGATGTAAGCTTGCGAAACTATAAAAAAAAGTGACAACTAGGCAACTTGCAGCAGACTTCCTGCAAGCCTGCTTGCCAGCTTACATTTCACTTTACTTTGGCTTGCCATAGCAAGCTTACTCACGAGACTTGCTGCAAGCCTAGTTTATATTTCACTTTAATTTAACTTGCCATAGCAAGCTTGCTCAGAACTCTAGTTACAAACCTGAACCAAGCTTGCGACAAACGTGTATTTGACTTTAATTACACTTACATAGCAAGACTGGTCATGTGATAAGCTGCAAGCATCCTGTCCCCTATACTAAGCTGATATTGCATTGAAATTTTCCTTAGCAATCTTAATTCATGAAATAATTTCTGTGCCATCAATAATGATCGAACTTGAGATTTAAACAGAACTTTGTAAATGAACAAGCGCTGTAAAAAATTAACACTGTTTCATATGCTACCTAAAACAACTATTACGATATTATGTACAACTACAAGTAAACTGATATCCTTACCGTTGTTAGTAAATTCACAAACATCAGCAAGTTCGTTATCTTACAACCGACTCTCACTAATACACCCCTTCTAAGTATTCGCAATAGTCCAGTGGTTAGCATACCTGCTTTGAAAGCAAGCGGTCAGTGGTTCCAATCTTGGCACAGGAGCCGAAATTTAATGTTTAGTAATTAACATCACAAGTCGATGAACAAGCAATATTTAAGATGTAAATTTGAATGATAGTAAAAATATTGCAGGAAATAAAATTTTGATTTATTCTCCAGGCTGGCAAATTAAGCTTGCAGCAGTCTTGCAAATTAAGCTTGTAGCAAGCTTACAAATCAAGCTTGCAGCAAGTTAAAAATGTGTAAATTAGGCAACTTGCAGCAGGCTTATAATAAGTTTATTGGCTTGCATTTCATGCTTGCTACAAGGTTACTGGCTTGCATTGGCAAGCTTGCTACAAGCTTGAAGCAAGTTTTTTCTGCTGTCTGGGATGCCACAGACAGACACATAGATACACACATTAAACTTGTAACACCCCACTTTTTGTGTTGGGGACAAAAATCGCGGGTTCAGCCTATATGAACACATGTAAATTGAAGCAGACATAACCTGCTCATAGTATGCTCTCTGATTAAGCGATACACCATGAGTGGGTCTGCATTAAGTTGCTTCTTTATTATTGGCTTAGTGTCCTCTAGGTTGCGTCAAGTAAGTCTGGGGCCGATTGCGAAAGACACACGAACTTAACGTTGTATGAATTCTAGCTTGTATCGTGAATGAAAAGGCGAATTTTTCATGTCCCTATCATTTTTGTAACGATCAGACACGCCCTGCGGGGAATTCAAGCCAACAACGAGCCTGCAAGCAAACAAGGACGCTGTCTCTTGCCTCGTTGCCAACTGTGAATGTTGGTCATCGTCCAATAAACATATCTCAGAGACTGGAGTTTACATAGCCATGAAATTTCCTGTCCTTATAGATTGCGAATACTTCAACACTGCTTCCTGACTCTTTCTGTTTTACATTAATTTCTGGGTTCAGGTGTCCCAACGAGAAATAATTTTGACTCATAATATGTACTACCAATGCTTCTGTGCTTCCATATTTATAACGACCAACGAACATTCGTTGACGTTGGCTTCAATCATTCGCAGACCGCAGATCTAGTCAAACTTTACAAATTAGACAAGCCACATAGACGCAGATAGAGTTTACTGGGTACCAACAGCATAATACATCTCCAGACATTTCACACTAATATACAACACGCATACACACCAAGGATGAGTGAATATTAACTTATTACCAGGAATGTTTCTCTGATTCAGAATGGAACAGCTGCACCAAACTAAGTTATGGAAAAACCGCATAGCAATCATGATTACTAGTGGTTTTACCTTAACTTAGTTTGTTACAGCTGCTCAATTATGAATACTGAAATAAAACTATTTTGTATGAACCATACTTCTGTTAAAATAGAGACAACAGTCAAATTTGTTTGTCGGTATGATCTCGATTGTTCCTGCAACAATATCGTCTGTAGAAGTATCAATATGTTCTATAAGAAAACGAAGCTCCCTTCTTCTTCTACAGAACAGATTGTTGTAAAAACAAATCATATATTGTCAACAGTCAAACTGAACTGTTGTACCTAATTTAATAAATTTGTATCGATGTAATTATTTTATGCTGTCACACGACATATTTAGTTTCGTAATTGATTCTGAGTTGTCTATTCTACTAAACGTACTGTAAATTTTGTCTCGCATTTTGAAAATCACTCATTAATTTAACAACAGCTGCCCATAAGTAGCTGCCAGAAGATTTTACCGAAGTTATACGAAACAGAGTATAGGCCTACCAACAAGTCTGTTACTTAAGTGTAGAGATTATTCACTGACTCGAGTTTACAGAGTGTAGGTATTCAGAAAGTGCACCAGTTAGTTCTCACTTACAGTGAACACGTGTGTACACTGGGTCGATGATAATATAATAAGTACATATGGACTGGAGACACGTGGACAGGACATCAAAATAAGAGGCAGACTTAGAAACAAAAACCCACAGGCTTCCATCTTTACGCGAGAGGAGACCCTAAGGATGTAGCCTGACTAGACACATGTAAATTTCGCGTTATCATTTGGTAGCAGACTAAACTTCACTTTCCTATACATAACAGACCATAATCTGCGATTGAATTGGCCACGAACTTCCATGTGTTGTCATTTACGCGTGTTACGTCTTTACTGAGATTGGCCTCTCTACCGTGTAAACATTCTCTGCGGCAAGTCACGACAATATCAACCAGCGGGAGACGTCGCACAAGCCTATAGTTACTTGGAGTCTATTCAGCTGTCAAAAAATAACGCGAATTTTGCATGTCTCAAAGCATGACAGAATGCAGGGGCAGGAAAAGAGGGAGTATCCCAAGAAACCAGGAACAGCCCCCCGTCCCTTTATTTTCATTGGCGTCAGCGCGGGATACGTTCTTAAGTTACGAAACATCAGGTGTGACCTCGCAGGGAATTGAAATACTTTACAATTGAGCCGTGTCTAGAGGTATGAAAAATTCGCGCTATTATTTGATGACAGACACGACTCCACTGATCTGTACATACTCGAGCACAATCTGTGATTTCATTGCTCACAAGGCTTTATGTGATTTCATTGCTCACAAGGCGTTACGTGATGTCATTTAAAGTATTTTACTGCTTTAGATGAGATTGGTCATGATACCGTGGTACATTTTTGGCTCAAAGTGATCCTCGCTGCAATCCCCGAAATTTTAGGCCAGCTGGACACGTCAAGCGAGCGTCTTGCAATCTAATTTGCTGCTAGAAAATAACGCAAAATTTGCCGGTTGTTAGCCATGACCTTTTATAAGATAAAAATAACAGAATATCTGTATCTTCTCGTGCTGTTGTAGTCGTAGGTCTTGGCGCTCAAGTGGTCAGACCGGGTTCGATTCCGAACCAGGCCTGTCCCCGGATTTTTCTCTTGAGGTAAACAATGGTTGTTGCCGTTGATCGATAGATTTTCTCGGGTACTCCCGTTTCCCATGACCTTCGCATTCCTTAACTTCTCCAATGTAGGGCTTCTTTAAGTGTCATGCCACTGGGATCGACAGCAGCCTAAGGTCAGAGCCGTTGTTTTTTGCTTCATTGCCCTACGTGCACATCTGTGTCTCTGCTTCCCGGATATCTGCAGCGTGTATTTGCGCAGAGTCGTCGTTCAATTGACTGAGCTAATCTGAAAAAGGTTACTGCGATACTACACGTATGTGATACGTGGCAGAACTCCAAGACGTTGAGAGTTAACAACATCCCATCATTGGCCATCAGTGGCGGTTCGAGGGTTGTTGCCAGGAAGGGCACAAGTTTCCTAGAACTGTACACTTATATGAACTCGCCACCGTATACCAGCGTGTCAGTGGATGTAGCGTCAACTATAGCCTTATACAGTTCTGCAACTTGTGCACTCCCTGGCAACAACTTACGAGCCACAGTACAGCGCTGCAGATGTGCATGCAAGACACTGAAACAAGTTGGCGAGTTCAAAGGTCTGCAAAATAAGGGGTGAGATTCCCTGCTTTAGTTGATCCTCCCATAGAATTATTTTATTTTATTCTTGTGTGTGTCGTTGCAGATTTGAGCCTGTGATGCTCGGCCATGAAGTCCGCCATCTTGTTGCCGTACGAGGCGCTGTCGGGTGTCAGCTGTTGCAGGGTACACACGAGGCACGCGGCCATTGCTAGCGGCGTCTACACACTGGTGAGTCCCTCCTTCCATCGTCTAAGCATGTGTATTAAGGGTGTTCAAGTGCTATAAAGTACAATTTACAAAACTAGCATTATTTCGTAACAAATAAAACATTTTATATTAAACGCCTTCTTAAAGTGATTTTGCGAGTGAGAAATGTTTCAGAGGCGACGGAACTGTATGAGTTACTTTAAGCGTAGGGGGCTACGTTAAATATCGCATCGCCACAAAGAGGCAAGCGCTGAATTAACGTGCAAGATTCTCGCCGATCCATTTGTAGCATAGGAGAAAGTGGTAACAATATAATTTTATTGGTGCAAAGTCTGCAGTAAAGTTCAGTGCGCTATTATAATCGAGTTTCGCACACATCCGGTTAGTACTTTTTGTAGGTTTTGTAGTCTGAAAGGCCGTTTAGCTATGTTGGGGGACTTAGTTATCAGGGTATCACCGTTTTTATTTTTGTATTTGTACCAGTTATTTTTTCTTGTTTTAGACACAAAGTAAGACAAAATTTTTCTCTCAGGAAAAATGTTTGTCCCGCATAGTTTATGCGTAAAGGCTCGTTAAAGCCAAAATTTGCATGTTTCCGTTTTATGGACGACACTAAAACCAACTAATTTACCAAAGTGAAAAAAAAAATTTCACAATGAATAAAGATGTTGTATGCTACAAATTTAGCTGTGTTAAACCACTAAATAAAATTTTTTTGTATTTAAAAATAATAAATGCACTTTTTAAATTTTAACTTTACATTTCAGCATTTTTATTTCAATACAAGTAAGTTTTATTCTTTGTTTTTATGTACGAGGCATTGTAGCATGCGACGTCTTTATCTACCGTAATTTTTTTCACTTTGGTATGTCGGTTGGTTATGCGAAAACCACGAGAGATAGAAAAAATTCATAATAGCCAAATTTAGTCACATTTTGTGTCAAAAAAATTCTGATACAAACGAAAAAAAAAAAAAATGGGGACGAAAATTTCGGCAGACCGAGGCCTTAAATGAGCATGCATGGCGTATTAACAGTGACATTCCGTTCTTGTCCGAAGCGTGTTTTCTGTTCGTACGTTGGCACAATGTGTGCATGTAGTAATAGTTTCGTTCAAGAAAACATATTTTATCACACATTACTATGCATTTGAATCGCGTAGTAGGCAGCGCCCTTAACAGCAAGAGTAGTATTTTTCACAAACACGAATGTTCTGTTGAGCGTCATCGTTTGGATATCAGGATTTTCAGTCTTACCAACATTGTTTCTCTTTCAGTGAAAAATCCCGTAAGCCAATGCATTGTTCATAAAAATAATATGAAAATTTAGTTCCTGAAATGAGACTTTCAAACTTGCTGGAATGTGCACTCGTTCGAGGAGTTGAATATGTTTTTTATTTAGTTATTTTACGCCCTACTAAAATTGACAAAATTAAGTACTTTACTTTCGCTTACCTTTAAGCACGTATAAATTTTTATATTCAGAGTTATAATCACATAGCCTACATTGGATTGTAGGTATGCAGTGTGTAACGTTCGCCAACACGAATATTAACAATCATTTAAATTGTTAAAATTTTCAAATATAAAGTACGTAATCGATATTCTTACGATTCAACTTAAATTATGTTTCCTTTTAAACGGTAAATATTAATTTCCAAACATAGTGTCAAATGCGTGAATAAAAATTCATCATATACATGTAAACATTGTTTCCCTTTTAATTGCGCACGCCAAAAATAAAATACACCGAATAATACATTCAAGAGATTTGGCATTCCACAAATTCATTAGTTATTTACAAACAAACGAGATTCATCTGTATGGCACTTCCGATATTAATTATTTTAATTAACAGTACAACGCCGTTATTACAAAAACATGTCGAGTAAATACAGAACAATATAATTCATACTCGTTATTCGATGTTTGATTTTTCAACGACTAGAATATTCTTTATTTCTCTCTCTATCTCTCTCTCTCTATCTCTCTCTTTGTATGTATATATATGTATACATACACACACTAAACACATAAGAAATTACGTGATCGTAATGCAGCATACTCTAAACTTAAGACAATCTGTATTGTAGTTTTATAAGTTAACATGACATTTTGAGTTGTTCAGATGTTTTGTTTAGAAAACTTCTACTAGGCTAATTATTTTGTGTAGTCTATAAACTATTGATACGACAAGTTTATAGAATGTATTTTCGGTAAAATTAATTTATGGGATTTTCTCAGTTATTCATCAAGCTTGCGTTTTTTTTTTCTCGTTACGTAGTGCGCTTCCTTTTAGAATTGAAATTTGTCATTCGCTCAGTTATTTCAGGAAGACAGGCAGCGTAGCAATTCACTGTACAAAGCTTTGTGGCGTGGCTACCAGAAAACATTTAGTTTTTATGGACCTCACGAAATGTCTTAATGGTGACTGCAACAACGCTTTACTACACCCAGTAAAGTTTTGCCGTAACTATAAAAAAAAAAAAAAAATGTAACCACTACAAAGATTTGGGGAGGTACGTATTAACAACAAAGTGTTCTTTGGCATTTTAGTCTTATTTGTATTTCTTGCATTAAGGATATGAGTGGAATAATAACACATTTTTTCAGAACAATTTATTTGAATTGTACAACAGCAAACCAGAAATTTTTGTGTTTAATTCAGAAGGTATTTAGCTCTGTAAGATAGGTTATTAGCGCTGTAAAGAAGGTTATTGGCCCAGTAAAGATGGCTATTCGTCTTATAAAGAAAGTTATTGGCCCTGATAAGGTTATAGGTAGAAACCGCAAAAATTCGCGGGTTCACTTACCTGTAGGCTAGCCTCCAAGAACATCTGTGTATTCAAGCAGACATTATCTGCTCACTGGCTGCTCGACGACGCAGTGATATGGGCCTGCATTTAGTTGCTTCTGTGCTATTGGCTAAGCGACTTCCAGGAAGTGTCAAATAAGTCACGGGACAATTGAAAAAGTGGCACGAACTTACTGTTGCTGGAATTATAGCTTGGTGCCAAATGAAAACGCGAATTTTTCAGTTCTCTAGTTATTGGGCCTGAAAAAGTTATTAGCATTGTAAAGAAGGTTGGCGTTACGTCCTGCTTAAAACGTTTCTGAATATTTTTTAAGCAAAACTTTCGCGTTTTCTTTAGTGCGCAAGCTCGAATTCAATAAATTGTAAGTTTGTGTCACTTTCCAACCATCTCTTCACTTATTTGATACCTCTGGAGGGAACTGAACCAATAATAAAAAAGCTTCTAAATGTAAGAAGCCTAATCATGTGGCATCGCTGTGTCAGCGAGTAACCGATGAACAGCTGTTTTTCGATTGAATTCACCCACAGTCGAGTGAACCCGAAAAATGCTTCTTGTCTCCACTGATGGGTAACTCTTCACAACTGACCTGAACATATCCACTGTAATATACGCAAGCACAGTTTTGTAAACAAATATATACTGTAGTTTAATCTGACACGTACAAGGAAGTTTAGAAAAGGAGCACATTAAAATAGGTAAAACTATTTTACTTACAAAACTAAAAATGGTGTCATGATGACTCTTTGGTGAAGATTTAGCTATATACATTATTATTAGAGCCCCGGAAATTTCGCGGATTT